>JAXGGA010000967.1:0-175918 GCA_038373865.1 Uloborus plumipes
TTCTGCATTCGGACCACAAGTAGCACTGCCTTCACATGGATCTAAAAGAATTTTTAAAAACAAATCTTCAGTATTATGAAATTTTAAGCAAGTTGCATCCATAGCTGCTAATATTGAAAGCTAAAAATTAAGAGATATGTACCTAAAATTTGAGGGATTTTACTTGAATAAATTTAATGATGCAAATTTGAGTGTTAAAGAAACTATCCCCTCTTACGTTTAAAAAAATTAAAGAATAAGTAGGGATTTCTTAAATTAAGCATGTTTAGGTCTAGAAATTTGGAAATTATCATTACTATTATTACTTTTTTGAAGTAAAAAAAAAACTTTTAGGCTAAAAAAATATTTAAAAAGACGCATTAGTTTGTTCTCTCTTGTAGGTGACAATAAACATTCCTTGCAGCAGGTGAAGATTTAGGAAATTCAGAGAAAAATAAGGAACATGTTAATGAATTTTTTGGGGAATACAAATTTAATAACAAGAAAAATAAAATAAGTAAGTATAAAAAATGATTGTGAAAATTTTTCTGAAATTCAAATCACTGAACATTAATTTTTAGAGTATTTTATTGCTTTGATGAAACTTTGGAAGATATTTACTACTTTAGAGAATTCAGGTGAAGGTATCGAAATTCGAGGATCCCTCCAACAAATTGGGAGAGTTGGCGGGTACAGCATTCTGATCAAGATACAAGAACAAAGGAAACAAAAGGGGAAAAAAGGAATTATTTACTTATGAGCACAGTTTTGTTTACTATTCTATTAGAGCATCTCTCTAATGGCATTCACAATACAAATTTATTGAATGCTAACATAAAATCATTCAATTTTAAATTATATGCTTTTAAAATACAAAACTCACCTCTACATTGATTGCTCACACATGCTAGATGGTCAGGACATTGAGAGTTTGTACGACACCCAACTAAAAAATAATGAAGTATGATTAGTAAATGCTGAGTTATGAATATTAGTTTTGTCAGTTGTATGTGTTACGATATGATACATAACAATTCAGTTTTTGATTAAAACAATATTTAAAAGTTAATTTTAAGACAAAAAGATGCATTGCTAGCTTAATGCTGTTATGCGTGTCAAATTACTTTGAATGTTAAAGAATTTGCATGTACCTTGGCAATGATTCCTGATACAGATCTCCCCACCTTGGCAATCTTGATCTCTTCGACAAAGAACTACAAGAATCAAAACATTTATATAACACTTGAAGAAATAAACAATTTCTTATGAATCTGAAGAACAAAATCATGGTTTTATAATATTTTTTTTGAGAAAACTACAACAGATTAAGGTGTCTGGACTACATACCTAAACAATGATTGTTAACACACTTTTCACCTGTTCCACATTCGTTGTCTGTACTGCACTCCACTAAATTTAAAGAAATAAACCATGAGTTAGAGTTGTAATTAATTGGAAATCATAAAATCTAGAACGTTAATCCAAATTTTGTTGCTGCACAGTAAAAGAAAATAGAAAAAAAAAAAAAAAAAAACTAACATAAAAATGATGGAGAAACAACTTACCTCTACATTTTCCATCTAAACAATAATGATTTATTGGGCAGTCAGCTTCTGATGCACAAGATGGCAGAACTGTGAAAAGTAAAACAAATAAATAAAATACATCAAATAAAAAAACTGTTTATTATTAACTTCAAAGATGATAATTAAATAAGTAAAAACACATACATGTACACATAGAATTACAAATTCATAACTATAATTATTATAAATTAAATAAATAAATAATAAGAATAATAAAAGTAACAAAAAATTCAGACGTACTCCTCTGGCAAGCAATATTTGGATTTCCAGTAAATCCTGGTGCACAGCTACATTGTTGTCGATGATTCTGAATTTTGCATAAAGTGTTAGTGCCGCAGGCTGTTTGGCTTTCACAAGGATCTAGTTAAATAACAAACACAACCACAAACACTTTATTAAACAGAAAGAATTAGATTTCTCATTTTAAATGCAATCGGTTATTCTTTAATGAAATATGCAATCAATAAAAATATTTATCTTACTTGTGCAAATATTGAGAATACAAGCTTCTGAAAATGAGCAATCATCATCTGCTCTGCAGCCAACTGGAAAGAAGCAAAAGGTAAATAATAAATAAACAAATATAAACCCCAAAATAGATAAACTTACATTTGTGGTATTATATGCAAACAGATTTTATTATATAACATAAAATATTAGATCACATACTTTGTACTAAATATTCTTTAAATGAAAATAAATAAATAACAATAACAATTATAATGACAACAATGACAGCTTGAATAATTTATGTTATAACCTATTTTTCATGAAATAGTGCATTTTGATTAATTGAGAATGATAATATAAATGCAGGCATATGTTAAAAATGAAAGACAGTATTTTCAAATGAGATATTTTTATGCATGCTCTATATAAAAGCTTATGTTTCACAAGTGAGTTACATACATAAAACTTTCGAGATAGAGCTTTTCTAGGAGATGTTAAAAAATAAATTTGAAAATAAATTTTCTTTCTATAGTTTTACATTTTATTCTTTTCACTTTCAATAAAAATTTGCCTTTTAAAACAACAATGTAGCTATGTAGAAATATCTTTAAAAAAGATAAAAAGTACTAATACTCAGCTGAAAAATAGCTTTTATTGAGTAAGTGCTAAATTTCAATGTATTGAACTTACCAATGCATTTGTTTGAAGCACATATTTCCCGGGATAAACATTCCTTGTCTTCTCTGCACCCAATGACACACTGGCCTTGGTGACAAAGTTCTTTGCTGGCACAGTCTTCATCAGATCGACAACGAACTGAAAATGAAAAGTCAAGTTTTCACTGATCACATTCACTATTTCAGACATTAATAATAAAAAAACAAATGAAATAAATAAATTTTTGGTTTACTAAAGAAAAATATCTTTTGAAACAGTGCAGAGTAATTAAACACATAACACGCTGACGGATGTACAGAAGCAACCCTTTTAGGATTTTACAAAGTAATTTTCAACCGGAATGTTTCTGTATAACACTCAAGCTAATATTAATATAGATGAAGATATAATTTCTCAAGTTAACAAGAAGTGATGACTGATTCTGGGATAAATGATGAGGTAGACAGTGTTTGCATATCCAATTTTAATACTGCATAAAAATAGCCTTTTGCAATGAAGAATAATATACAAATGTAATACCAACCATTTATGACCCATGATATAATTTTGCTCAATCTTTATGATTAAAATCACTTCGCTGTGCCATATCTAGACCTTGAAACTTCATTTTCATTTGTCATTTCATTAAGTTTTACTAGTATTGACCCTTATGGATTATTTTGTAAGATCTTTTTATAAAGCATATCTTTTTTTTAAATTACTTATTTTGTGCGTAATTTTTTAATGTCATAAAAGGAACATTTGTTTAATTTCCCTGCACTAGGTAGTCTTGTGTACAGCAAAGTTTTATTGTACAAGTAACACATTAAGTGATAAATGAACTGAAAATATTAAAAATAAAGTTTAATTTTTAATATATACATGACTTAAGCAAAGCAAAACGTATTTATAAATTTTACTCACGTTTGCATCGCTTGTTTACGCACATGTACCCAGATGTACATCCATTATCAGTTGAGCAATCCACAGTAACTGAAAAATGCAAATTATTTTAAGATTGCTTTTATAATTTAACTATAAGCATGATTTACTTAATTTGTTTAAACTAAAAATGGTACATAGAAAACTAGAGAGGTTGAATGAAAACATTTTTATTCTTTACCCAATTTAATAAAATATGAACTAAATGTTTTAAAGATTACAAACATAGCCACATCTTAGAAGTATTTTTCTTAAACCCTTATCCGTGATAACTATAAAATGTGTATGCTAAATCAAAAACATATATGTTTCAACAATTTAGCAAAACATATTATTTTTCTTTTGAAAATTATAACAGTAAGAGCTATGGGCTGTTAAAAATATTTCAGTAAAATGCATATTTCGAGTAACTTCAAAGATAGTGCTTCATTAAGACCACTTTACCAACAAGGAAAGAACAATAATGTTGCCCTTTCTTGGATAAAAAGCAGTAAGCTAAATGGATAAAAGTAGCCACTGAATTTCATATAAGCTATGTAGTAGCAGATAATAAATTCCATGAATTAAAAAAGAAAAAAATCTATACCTTTAAAAAGCTTAAACAAAATTCTCAAGGAATACCATAGAAAGAGAGAGAGAGAGAGAGGGGGAAAGAAATTGTATTGTGTTAATTGCAAATCTATTCGTGCATCAATCTCATTTTGCTTGCTTAGTAAAAGAAACTTTTATTTATTCCTCTATTTATTTCTATTTTAAATGGTCAGTAAAAATATTTTATTCTCTCAGAACCTATTAACCCACATAATTCTCAATCAAGTCTAATTGCTTACCTCTGGTGCAACCTCTAACTGGATCTCTAGGATTGCCAGAGAAACCAGGCAAGCAGTAGCATGCAGCTCGGTGGTTTTCCACTCTGCACAATGCATTCACTCCGCACACATCATTCGCTTGACATGGATCTGAATAACAGAAATTATTTCGATGTAAATGCATCAAGAACAAAGAACTATTTTATTTGAAGTCGATTATAATTTTTCTGACATAATGTTTTTCAGCACTTACTTTTGCACATGGGTGGAATAGTAGTTCGATCACAGAAGGCAGTGAAGGGGCAATCCTGATCACCCTGAGGACACTCATTTTCACCACGGCCTAAAAAAGAAAATATTTTATCAGAAAATATTTTTGTACGGTTAGGTTAAAAAAAAAGTTTCCAATGAAAATCCTTTTTTCATCATCACTCAAATGTTCAGACTTCTAGAAGGATTTGTAAGTGCATTGGAAAAGATATCATTAAAGTAAACTGAGGAATGTCAATAGAAAGACAGGACATAAAACTAGGTTAAATGATAAAATTACATTTTTGCATTAAAGAAACAAATTCAAAAACATCTATAATACAAAACATGAAGAATCGAATCTATCTCCTTCCATATATCTCATGAAAACTTAACATGCTTATTTTGAATGAAACTTTAATAAGAAATTAGAGCAAAATAATAAACAATTAAGAATGTTTCAAGCATGTAATGGAATTATAAAAATTATAAATTGAAAATTCAACACAATAAACTAAACTTTTGTAAAAAAATGCTTATATGATACCCACTTCCAACAGAATAAGAAAATTGGACCTTAAGCACTTAACAAAACCTTTGGAGAAATGTAATAAACCTTTAATTGCTTTTTATTTTAACAAATTAAAAATTTTCAAAATTATAAAAACTCAAAAGGATGCAATGAAGGTCAGCAGATATACTCTACACACTTTTTAATTAAAGAGCAACTTACATCCTGGATCTGCGTATGGATTTCCGATGTTTCTTTCTGGCGGGCAGTAACATTCAAAACCTCCAAACTTATTGCGACATTTTGAAGTGTGGTGGCATGGCCTATTGGCACAGTAATCGGTAGGACGGCAGCCTACGATTGGATCTCCATCATAACCTTCATGGCAGCGGCATATTGGTGAGTGATTCCTTGCTTCACAGAAAGCATTTCGCCCACATATGCCAGGTATTTTACATGGATCTGGAAATTATGAGCATCAGATTAGAAATATGAATGTTTGGCACATAAACTTAGAAATACAGTGAAAGCTTGCTTGATGTTTATTGTGATGAATCCCACAACTTCAGGTGCAGTTAACAAAAAGTACATTTTACTGCATTATTTTTCCATGTTTCATACTAAGAAAAACTCCAATGGAATATTTCAGCAGCTTATGTGGGCATTGTATAAGAGCAGCATGTAAACGAATTTTCTTTATTTTGGAAAATATTGAAAGAATTGTGCAATCCTATTGTTCTAATGCGAACCTTGTACTACAAAAAAATTACTAGCTAAGACAGTCTGCTTTAAAATCCAGGTTAGCTGGTTAATGAGATTTGTCAGACCCAGCACATGGCCAAAGCAAGAACGACAACTAATCTTTAAAATAGGAAAACCTGAACGAAAAATATAGAAACAAATTTTAATTAAAAACACAAGACTTACCAGTGCATTCATATTTTTCACAGACTTCTGAATCTCGACAATCTTGGTTTCTTTCACATTCAACTAAACAATGGAAAACATAAAATTTTAAGCACAGGGCATAAACATAAACAAAACAAGATACTTAAAGCAGCTTCAAATATCTTCATCAAACCCTATTTATAATAATCTCTCAAATGTTGAATTGTTTCTAATATTAGTTTGAATCTGGATAATTGAGCAATTAATGAGTTATATGGTAGCACTTGCTTACTTTTTACTTCTCAGGCTATTTATAATATAGTATGAAAAACAGAAGAATATCAATGTTTCTTTAATGATAAATTATAAATAATAGGCGTCAATAAGAATGTGGAGCACTTTTTATGTTCAGAAATTTATCAACTTGCCTTCTAAAGCAGACAAATGAAGAAAGTGGATTTTTTTGTTTGAAAGAGTTTTAACTTTCCCTTTTGATAACTAAATTGCATTGTATTAACACTAGAAAGAGGATTACGTATAAAGTGTTTACCTAAATTCTTGTTTTGGAGAAAAAGTATCTGTGTACAATCATGTGAAAAACTGCTAATTTAAATAATATGATTGTAAGTTAATCTTTAGGAGCCGGGCGGTACACATGCTGTACCGTAAGTCTTTTTTTTAGAGGACGGAGTTGAGATTTTCACTCGAACCCTTTGGAGCCCGTTTTTTATCAAGGTTTCGTACGTCTGGTACAACAGTTTATACCTTCTCTTTTCAATGGAAAAGAAATCTATGGTTCAACTGTAGTACTACCTAGGTCGAAAGAAAAATTTCTAAAAAACAGCCCGGATCCAAAAGATTAAGATATGAATTTTATCAGAAATACAAGTGAAACTTTTGAAAGAGTCAAACATCTGAAAATTACATCTTATACAAAATCTCTAAATTTGAATAGGATTTAAAAAAAATCAATTTAAGTGAGTGGAGAAAATAATAAGGTACATCACAAGTAGCATCAATGCATAAAACTTGATGTGAGCAGGGATACACTATTTAATACAAGTTGTGGTATTGATTTCCCAGATTCTACTTCTTGAATAAATAAATAAAACGAAATGCAAACAAAAATCAGATACTTTACTTTATTAATCTGGCCTTTTCAGGTACTAGTGAAAATATGAGGAGCAATAATTTCATACCTGGTTCACAACCTTGATCAACAGGATCTCCAATGTAACCTTTTTCACATTTGCAAATGGCTGAATGACCTCGGGAATCACAATAAGCATGTGGAGCACAAAGCACTAAATCACAAGGATCTGCAAGCAAATAAAATAAAAATTGTGATGAAACGAAATAAAATAAAATGAAATAAAAATTACTTTGTGAACAATTAATGAGCATAATACACTCTTTATTTATTTATAATTTTTTTTGCATGCTAAAAAATGCTGTAATGCTATCCTTTAACTGTTTTAAAAAAACTTTGCTCTGAAGTCATTTACAATTACTATTTTTCCCCCCTAAAGAAAGTCTTTCCTAAAGACCTCCCTAAAAGTATTTTGTTTCCTGAGCTCAAACATTACATTGAGATATTACGTATACAGGAAAAGATGACTTTACCAGACATCTTTACAAACAGATCATAAAATATCCAGTAATTATTTTTGTGTAAAACACCAAAACAATTTGGTTTAGTTCATATTTCAGTGTTTTGAATAATACATACAAGAAAGTCCTTAATTCATACATTGATTTAGTCAGTATTTTGTGCAGTATATAAAACAAGCAACTACTATTCTGCTAATGACTATATTCTTACTTTGTGATACAATAGGTAAATTATTTCGCACTAATTTGTCTAACTAATACCAAAATATTTAAGCAATATAATTAATAGAGACTGACCTATGCAATCATTATAGCCCTTTGTACTAGCTCTGCACACTTGATTATCATTGCACTGGTTGTTTCCACTGCAACGGTCCACTACATGAAAAGAGGTATAAGTTAAATCATGAAAAATACAAAGCAAAATTTGGAAAAAAGAAAAAAAAAAGATAGAAAAAAATGAAATAAATTTTCCTTTTTCCTCTTCTTCCAAAAACATATTCTCATGTTTATACTCTAGTAACATTATATTAGAATGAGTTTTCTGAACACAAAATTAGACCTAATTCATAAAATACAATTCAATAGAATACCATCATTTGATTTTAAAAATAACTAATAAGTAAAAATGTTCCATTTACTGAAGGAAATGATTGTTATTAAATGTGTTGAATAAAAAAATCAATAAAGATAATTTTTAGTATGAACTTTAAGCTCTATAAAATTAGAGAGAAAAAATTGTATCACTGAAAAGCAAAAAAAGAAAAAGCAGATACAAGATAATTCAGAAAAACCATCAGCAACTTCCATCTGCAGATGAATATTGTGCGTATTCTTTTCAAATCAGTTAATTATTAGTTAAACACAATAGGCATGATAAAATGTTTCTGAATCTTACATACAATTTTATCATAAGTAGAAAAGAACTAAAACTCTGATTTTGCATTAAAATAATTAGGTAAAATGTAGTTTTTTATTCAATATCATTTTTATTTTAATTCGAAAAAGGAGCTACATTTAAATATATGAAAATAAAAAGCAACATACCATATATTTTAAATAAAGAAACTTCTATGATTGCAATTGATAAAGAATATGTTGTAAATACATTTTAATTAAGTGATTTTAATCAACATTCTTACCTGTGATACATTTGCCAGCACTGCAAACTTGGTGTTCTGGACACTCACTATCTGATAAGCAGATGGCTAAAAATGAAAAACATAATATAAGTTTAATGCAGTTTTAAATAACTTAATAATATTCTTTCATATGAAATAAGCTACAACGCTGTAAACATTGCCCGTGGATTCAATCTATGCATTATAACCCACTAATGCTTAGAAAAACAAGCAGACATTTGGAAAAGTTGACTAATTAATTTCTTTGCTTTTAAGTTAGCACTTTTATAATGACAACTGCATTTAGGAAAGCATTATTTTTCAAAAAAAAAAAGAAGAAAAAAAGCACAAGTGAGAGATAAAAAATCGTTTAAAATGTTCTGATGTTTAACAAGATTGTAAAATCAAACCAGAAAATTTTTAAGTTGTCATTTCAAATGAACTGATTAAAAATCAATAACATGTGCATGCAAAAAATGTTTTGGAGAGACACCTAAAACGTAATTCTTTAGTTGAAATTAGATAATAAATTTGTAAAGACTAAATTGCTTCAATAAATAAACTTCATTTCATGAAAATTTCTTTTCAATTGATTTAAAATATCGCCGATTAAGTTATTCTTACTTTTGAGCAAGAGTACTTCCAGAAATACGAACTCATCTTGAAAATACAGCAGAAACTGAACTAGATATATTTACAGAATTTCATCTCATAAGTTGTATTTTGTGGACGAGTAATGAAAAAAACGGGGAAGGAAAAGTTGAATTTTGAAAATGTATGCAAACAATACTCACAAATGCACCGTTTGTTTTCACATTTTTCTTTATTTCCACAATCTCTATCTCTGTTGCAAGGAACTGAAATTAAAGAAATAGAAATATAAAGATTATTAATAATTGTAATGGATAAAAAAGGTTTTAGTTTTAAAAACCAAGCAGAAAAAAAGCCAAATAAATAATGGTAGATTTCAATTTCAAAATATATCTTGAAATTAGTTTCATTTCCGTAGTACTGTTTTAATAACTTATGTTGATTCATAGCACAATGAGTACCAATGCTGCTGTTTGGAAAACATAAGAATTAACTTTTTTGCATAATGGTGATTAGTAAGGATAATTAAATGTATAAGGCTTACCATTGCATACACCTCTCTGACACAATTCTCCAGCTGGACAATTAATATCTGTATCACAAGGAATTATTTCTAGAAGAGTTGAAAGATAGAAGAAACTTAATTAAAATGTTAAGATGTTAAAAAAACACACACAATAATACACTTCAATTTACAAAACATGAAATAAAATGAATAGTTAACTAATCACGAGCAAATAATAATTTCATTTGAAACCAAAGATTCAAAACAATAACCCTTCTCTTTCCCACCAATAAAAAGACATTAAAAGAATTGCGTATTGCTTATGTTGTTGATAATATAACAAACACTTAAATCTGACATAATTTCAATTCTTGAATAATTACCCATTTTTTTGCAGGTAAACACCACCTAAGCATACATTATAAAATATTAACTATGACATTAGAGATGGAACTTTGTGCAGCGTTTTTCATTTATTTGTTAAAAACATTTCTAAGGTTGATCAAATCAATTTAAAATAGATACTAAGTTTAATAAAGTGCTTATATCAACGTTGAAAAAGTACATGTTTGCCAAAAAATGCAAGCATGTGTATCTCGGATACAAGGAACTCCCTTTCGATTCAAAATTATATGAGCTTAATGATGTAAATATACACTTCAAAACACATTTCACATGTTTTGCAAATTTGTACTTATACAATATTAAACATTTTCAACTGTTAAGCAGAAAAGTATTTATTTGCAACTAATGCTTCACTAGAAGACAAATGGTATTTTCTAAAAGTTACTTTCTTTAATGTGACAGAAATAGAGCAATTTATCTGCAAAGGTGGTAAGAAAAAAAATCTTCATAGTTGAAAGACAAGTCTATTCATTTAAAAAAAAATTTAAAGTTTAAAAATGGACTTAATGGATCAAAATGGACAAAAAATAGAAAAATTGAAACTCACTCCTGCAGCCAGCAATAGGATCGCCATAGAATCCATCTCTACACCTGCAGAGGGCTCCATGGTTCTTTGCCTGGCAAACTGTGTTTTGTCCACAATTAGCCTGACTTGAGCAAGCATCTATTTATTGATGGAAGAAATGAAATGTAAAAAACAAAGTCAAAAATATCATGGTCAAGATATAAACAGTAGATAACTACAAACAAAATGCGCACCAATGCATTTATTCTTTTCGCACACTTGACTATCCCGACATTCATCACTGATGGTGCATTCCACTGCAAAACAAATACAAAAAACAAAATCAGAACCAAAATGGCAGATATGCGAATAGAGCTAATATAAGAAAACAAAAAGATACGAAAAATTATTTAAAGTTAGTCATTTTAATTCCACTAACCTTTAACACATCTATAACTCGGATCACCGGTGTAACCAACAGGACAAGAACAGACAACTTGATGGTTTACGGCTCGACAGTCTGCATTCACACCACATGCTTTTGGATCTTCACATGGATCTATGTTGGAAACAATGAAAATATTATTTAAAATTTTTCAGAGAAACAACACGGTATCTGCTTTGTTTAAAGAATATGTAAAAACTTATTGATATATGTATCATTATTAACTATTTATGCATATTTCTTTTTAAGAACAGTTTGAAGATAAAATTTATTTTGTTACAAAAAATATTCTGAACATTAAATTTACGCTTTTATTGAATGTTCAGTTTAAAAAAGAATATGGCATCTTTATTTTCATCACATCATCATGAACCTTTTCCTCTTAGCAACACAAAAGATCAACTAAAATTGCACTTAGAAACCAAATTTTGAAAATTTACAGGGGAGACCAACTGGACACCTCCATTTTTGCACAAATATTTAATCCACAACTAGGTTCATATTGCTACTTTTTTCTTCTGTATATATTTTGTAATAACCCTTTAAATCAAAAGCTGGAATCTCTCTTTCCACCATTGTAAAACAATTGAGAGGCTACCAAACCCATACAGCACGCATGGGAACCAGCAGGAAGATGCACTTGCATCCTCGTTTTTAGAAAAAGAATAATTTTTAATTAAAAAAAATATATGTATATTAATTTGATATATTTACCATATTTAAATTTTTTAATAGCTCTTAATTTTAAATAAAGAAAATATAAAACAATCAAACTACAAAGTGCATTCAGAAAAGTATTAAGCTCATGTCTATGTCTATGAGTGCTGCGGGAGGGGGGGGATATATTTTCATCTCTGGCTTTAAAATATAAAATTGAATTAATTGAAATTGAAAAACAAAAAAGAAACTTTTTCAAACTACAAAATACATCACGAAAATTGATCCCATACCTCTACAGTAGTAATCGCCATTTATTTTCAAGCATTGAGCTGAGTCAGCACAGTCAGCATTTCCATTGAAACACATGTTCGGATCATGACCTGGAAATATTTTTAAAAAATTAAAAAATTAGAAAGCAAAATAAAAATAAAGAGGACTTATAGTTCCCTAATTTTGCAACCAATTTTTTTTTTATTCAGTATCAAAGTAACAAGGATTATTTCTCAAAACACTTTTAGTATTGGAACAAAATAATTTCTATAAATAACAGATAATAGTTTCCTTAATTAGATCTCAATGATTTATTATTTTCATCTTTTATTCTGGATACTTAAGGATTTATCATCTTAATTTGACTTTACTCGATTACTTTAGATTTGTGGTTACTTACATCCTGGATGTGCAATCGGATTTCCTGTCAAACCAGATGGGCAGCGACATGAGAAACTTCCAGGATTGTTTTCACAAATAGCAGATGGATGGCAAGGGCGCTGTTTACAATCATCAAGATCTAGGCAAACAAATAGAAAAAAACAACAGTTAATAAAAGCAATATTTAAGTATCTTTTAGGGTTTTTTTTCCAATAAATACATTAATTAAATGATTGCAAGCATTAAAACTTAACAAATAATAGTGACAATATATATTAAACTAAGATAACCGTATTGTGTCATTGCAGGGGTTGAAAAAAAATATTAGGGGAAAAGCACCTTTTTTAGGGTAATATTATGGTTGTTATGGATGTTTGTTTGGTCAAAAAAAATTACATAAGAACACTCATATCAGCTTTAATTCAAAAAGCAGACATTCATCTTTTTAAAAACTGCTTTGAAACAAATTCACAATATATTTGCAAAATTTTACATCCAAAAACTAAATATTACAGAAATCCCCCAACTACAACACTTCCTGTAGTTAACATGAAAGTTGAAAATTATATTTAATTAATTATTCACAATTATCGATTGAGAATGCATACAATATTTTCGACTTCACATGCTTTTAAACAAATTTCTTTCAGCAAAAGTAATTAGAATTTTTTTAAAAGACACAATAGCATTTAACTTTATCATTACTACACAGATATCTCATCTTCCAAGATTACATCACCACCCATTAAGAAGGAATTAAGTTGAACTCTGCTCAAAGATTTTCTATCTTTTTACAGCAAGACTATTTACTAATTTATTGATGTTTCAAAACGTTCCGAATTATTATATTTTATTAACAAATTTCTACAAGATGGACAAAAGATGTGACATTACTGTAATGAATGTGTTAAATATGGAACTTGGTTAATAGAAAAAATCTTCTTAATTGTTAAAAGCTACTTTTAGTCTTATCAAAATAAATACATTTATCTTCATGATAAACAAATCCTTCAAACAAACACAAAACTTTCTTCCCAAAATAGCACACTTCATTTTTTAAAGGTTGTAAAATGGTTTTTAACGTTGTGACAACGGATTAAAAACGTTATTAAAACGTTTTTTGTGCTACCTGGGTCCATGTCAAGGTATTTTGGCTTTGAACTAAGAGAAAAATAAAAGCTTTCTTAAAAACTAATTAATTAAAAAAAAATCTTTGGGAAAAACATATCAATTAGTTTTAACCCAGAGTCCTGTGCTCAGAGAACAAGATTCAAAATCTGTAAGACTATGCTTCCTCAAACTTTTGTCAGGAAGTCCAAATGACACATCAAAATCAATAATGCTTTTAATGTTCTTAACATAATGAGACTCAGTTAAAAATACTTGATTTCTAAATCAAATGCTTATGTGTCAAACTTCATTAATAGTACTTCAGCCTACTAAATAAATTTAATTGTAAGTAACTAATGAAATGGTTGTATTATTTAGATTTCATTGGATTAGATTCAAGGGAGATATGAATCAAAATATTTTCAATACTTTAATCTGCATTCCTCGAAAATATAAAACTCACATTTTCCATTATATTTACTTATCCTATTTACTTATATTTTCCATTTCATTCCATACTTACTAGTCAAATCTTTTTTTTTTTTTTTACAATTAAAAGCTGCAATAATAAAGGAGAAATGCTTACCCACACACGTTAAGCGTCCATTATTTTGGTAACCCTTTTCACATCGACAAGAAGCTTGGCGATTTTTAACTATGCAAGTGCCATATGGACCACAATTCACATTCACACAAGGACCTAAAACGTAACAGAATATTTCGTAAGCGTTTTAATTTAATCTATCAATTTTAATGAAATAAAATACTGAATATAACTTTGAATGATGTAAAATAATATATAGATTAATAATGCAAGTACATATTATATTCTATGGGTAGAAATTAATGAAATTTTAACAAACTTTAAAATAACATAATGCATCATTTATATGCATTTTACATAAGGTTTATACAGCATACATTAAAAAAAAAAAGTATAAAGAAAGAACCAAAAATGAAAATGCAATTCTTCAGCTAAAATTTAAGTCAGCACTATCTAGATATACCTACAAGATTCTTCTACCAAAAGAGCAATAAGAAAAATGGAAAAAAATACTGTAAATCAAAAAACCATTAAGATTTAATGTGAAACAGTTGTATTTAGAATATCTTTCACATTTGTTTCTTTTTCTAAGGCACAAGTTTCATGAAAGATAGATCCAATTTTACACCATAGGGTGTTAAATTTCTATGATGATAGAACCTTATTAATCAGCTTTGAAACACTAGCAATACATTATTGTGATGAATTTAACTTACTTTCGCATAAGAAATTGATGCACTGGCTATCAAAATTGCAATCGTTATCTTTCAAGCAATCCACTGCAGAAAAATAAAGAACATTTAAGCCAATATGTCATAGTCAATTATATTCATACTACAAGCCAAAATGCAAGTTAATGAAGATCATAGAAAATTAAGCTATCGTAAAAAATGTGTCACAAAATTTAATTAAAAAATTAGATTAAATTTATAATTATATTTATATATTTATGTATAATTATAAACAAAATTTTATAATTAATTTACAGTTATAATAATTATAAAATATGAAAGTATGAAAAATTGAATAAGATTTCACAAAATATCTTCTCTTTCTATCCAGTTAAAAGCATCTCACCTTGTACACAGCCTCTGGTTTGGTCATAAGGATCTCCTGTGTAGAGACCGTAGTTAGGACAGATACACTGAGGTTGATGATTTGAGACACTGCACTCAGCATTTGGACCACAAGGTCTACTATCACATGGATCTGAAAAGAAGTACCAGTAGCTCTTTAGGACTTATAACTTGATTGGAAAGAAATATTGAACTTTGAGAAATGCAAAATTTTAACAGTTATGATAACTTTAAAGTTTAGATAAAAAATATAGTTATTGTGGCTCATTATGTATTACAACTACATTTAAAGATGAAGTTAAAGTTTTACATTTTTCAACAACAAATGTTATCATTACCATCAACAATTATTCATAAATATAATTTTTATTCATTTAACTATTGATGATTCTAATGAAATGTTCATTAATTAATATTCAAGGTTAGTAAATGGGTTTTCTAATTTAGACTATGATTCCAGACTTAGAATGCTTAATATGTATAGTCTTGAGCAAAAGAGAATCAGAGGGGACATGATTCAGTTGTTTAAATTTATTAAAATGAATGATGTTATGGTGTTAGATTTTTGCACGGAAAGCAGGACAACGGGTCATTGTTTTAAGCTGTTTAAACTCAGGCTAATCTGGAAATTCGAAAAAATTACTATTTTAGCAGGGTAGTGGGAAGTTGGAACAGCTTACCGGAAGAGGCGGTAAAGAGCAATGGAGTAGATGACTTTAAGAGGGCCATTGATCGTCATTGGGGTCTTTAATTTGACTAGGACCAGCCCAATTGGGCCCAGAGCCTGCTGCTGGTTGTCGCATTTGTATTTGTATTCTTATTAATTATTGCAATTTTTCAGGGGCAATCAAAATACTAAAATTAGTAGTAACTTTTGCTTCATAATATCAGTACTTTCATCCCCCCCCCCCGCCGCAGTTGCACAAGCAGTGTTTTGCATTTCTTTAAAACTCTTGATAAAAAGATTAGCAAAATATATTGCATCATTATCAAATAATTCACACATCTAGACTGATACTGAGACATTTCAATTTAGGTAAAAACCTGAAGTCATGATTTCAATAAATATGATGTTAATGCAAACAAAAAAATTTGAAATTTTGTTACTAATTTAAAACTTCCTAACTTTAACTTTTTTTTCCCTAAATTTCAACAATACATCACATTATGATGTACTTTCAAATTATTTCTTTAATGAACAAATGTAAAGAAATTATTACAGGGAGAATGAAGTTTAGTCCCCACATATAATTTTTAGCAATTTTCCTTTACTCTATATTTCAATACACTGGAGCTTCAAATATAAAACTTTTTTTCTTTTTTTCTTTGTCTTCTACTTACTAATTTTAATGTACAATCGCCTAGAACTCTTTTTTGCTCAAATTTTTTCACATTGAATAATTTAAACCATTCTTTATTCTAACTTGTGTGTGATATTTTGCCAAAATATTTCAAACAAATACTTACTGATACACTTAGGAATGCCTTGTTCATCCCTGCCACAAGCAGCAGTTGTTGGGCAATCTCGATCACCATTTGGACATTCTCCTTGCGGTCGACCTGAAATCAATATTAACCATTTAAAAACAATATTATATATATATATATATATACATATGTACAATAATAATAAATAAAATAGATTAATTTGATACAATTTAAACAGAACACGTTACCTTTGTTTTGAAAAAAAAAAAACACAGCAAAGGAAATATTTGAATAAGGAACAAATAAAAAAAAAGAAAAAAAAGGAAAAAAAAATATTCATAACTTATTAGTATATTACTTTTCAATTCAATACATTACTAGCGTAATTCTATCATTTATTTCAATGATCGTCAGCGAAACTATTTTATTTCGGTTTTTAATTACTGTTGACCACATTTTAATCCCATTAAGTTAAGGACTGTTGATTAAATACTAATAATTATTTTTAGGAGTTTAATATTCTTTGGGAGCTGTTTATTTTATTCCAATCTGAATCCCTGTTCCAATAAATTCTTTATTATCTTTGCAATGTTAAAAAGTTTTCGGTATTGTTAACCTAATTTGGAAACTATTGTCATTTTTCTAAGGAGAAGTTACTGTTGATGGTACATAAGAACTGTAGCACTCATTTTTATGAGGAGAAAGTACGGTAGCATCAAAGTCTTCTCATTTAGATCAGAATTTTTAAGCATTACTGTGCTTAACTCAATGATTTTTAAGGATAAATTTCACTATTTTAACTAGGATTCTAAAGCATTGCCCTCCTTACCGTAATGAGACTTTATATTTCTCTTTATTTATTAAGGACAAATGCTGTACATGTATCCTGTGGCATTGTTTCTTTCCTCGGCCTCTTCCAGGCAATAAAATAGTTTCAGAGATACCTAAGCTTTATCAAGCCATACGGCTGGTTTAAAGTTTGAAAATGATAAAAAATTATTGAAAAAATTACTTTCAAATAGGTAAAAAGAAGAACAAACTCTGCCTTATTAAAGTTCCATCCCCCTCCCCCTCTGCCCCCTCAGATTTTCACAATCATAATATTTTACAATTACAATTAAAATAAAAAAAGATGCTACTTACATCCAGTGTATCCATCACCAATATCCCCTTCTCTGCATTGGCAATAGTAACTGCCTGCAGAATTAATGCATAATGCTGTCGGATGACAAGGATTAGACAAACATTCATTGTTATCTGGAAGAAACAAAAAATCTCATTGAGGATGAAGCAAATTATATTCAGCATATTTTTAAATAAATTTTTCATATAATCAATTGCAGTATTCTCTAATTTAAAAAACATTTCATTCATAAACTTTTTTCTAATTTTTCTAATGAAATGTTTTCTAATTTTTCTTTCTAATTTTTCTAATGTTTACATGTAGAGCATCCCTAAGTTACACAGATTTAATATGCAGAACCTCATATTTATAAAAGAATAATCAATATATGAGTAGAATTTATACCAAATACATAAAACTAACGTGAAAAAATCACGAACTTCCTAAATTACATTTCTGATTTTCATCACAAATTGTCAACACCGTCCTATTCTCGTCTATGGCAGAAAAAATTGGGTTGCTAAAATATAACATTGTGTATTGACTGATAAAACATTTTACCCAACAGATTCAACCATACCTTTTCTTTTATGTGGATTAGTAAAAAACTTTAATTATGATAAAAACCTGGCTCAAATAAAATTTGATTTGACATAAATTAACAATCAACTGATTTATTAATTGCAGCTCAGTTAAATTTTTACTTAACCTTTTTTTGTTTTAACTGGATCATATTTTTTTTAAAAAACTTAGCCAATTTAACTAAAAACCCTCAATGATTGGTAAATGTTGTTTGCACTTTAAAACCTTAAAAATTTTAAAATTTGTAAGATAAGTCAATATCCTAAAGCCACTCAATATATAATTTAAAAACAAACTTATGATTTTTTCCCCTACCTTCACAACCTGCTGGAGTTGGATTGAAACCAGGTCTGCAAGTGCAACGATTTGAGCCACATACTTCATTGAGGCGGCAATCTCCATCAGCTCTGCATCCAACTATGAGAATTAAAATGAATAAAATAAATCACAACCTATTTTCATCACATAATTTAAAAAAAATATTGCCGCAAGAAACAAAGAACATACCTTGACAGTACTGATTTATACACACTTCACCAACAGGACAGTTGTTATCCGTTGAGCATATAGCTGAAAACAAAAAGTTTTACACTTAAATTATTCCTCATTTTTTGCAAAAGTGTTCAAAGAGTTAATGAAACAAAGAAAGCTAACATTATTTTCTTAATTCCATGACAAGGGTTCAAGGATTTTTTGTTTGGTTCATTTTAAATACGGGCAGTAATATTTTACAATTGATGTTTTAATTGATTTTGTTTTCATGTATAATTTGCAAAAGAGCAAAAAATTTAAAAAATAGATGAGATGAGTATTATAAAAAAAAGGTGTAAATACTCATGAGCTCTCATGAGTCAAGAATAACCATAAACAAATTTCCGAATGAGAAAACATGCAAAAAGATTTTTCCTATTTTGTTCCAATAGTGACAAGTATATAATTTGTTTACAATCTCACCAACTGCAATGGTAGATAGAATTTTATATAGGTACCATTTTATGCTCGCAATTAAGCATTAAAAAAGCATTTTTGGGAATATTTGCAATTTTTGTGAAAAAAATGAATTTAAAATATACTTACTCATGCATACTCCATTAACACACACTTCTCCATCAACACAATTGCTGCATGGTGCCCTGCATCGCTCACCAACACAATTCAAACCTTGTGGACAGTATACAGATGGCGAACATTCTTGGTACACTCTCTTACAGCCCAAAATTGGAGATGGAGAACCCTCAAATCCTGGAGGACACTCGCATGTAGCTTTGTGTTCAATAACATTACAAACTGCATTTGGACCACAAACTCCTTTGATTTCGCAAGGATTCTGGCAACGATTTTGGATGCAAGCCTCTCTGAATGAACAGTCATTGTTATCACGGCAACCAACTTGGCAATAGCCACTTGGAACACAAGCTTCCTTTGCTGGGCATCCGGAATGAGCGAAGCAAGGCAACACACACTTCTTGTTGATACATTTCTCACCAACAGCACATTCATTGTCAAAGCTGCAGAAAAGCCTGCATTGACCATCCACACATGCTTGATTATCTCGACAGTCCTTTGCATCTTCGCAGAAAACAGACGACCTCAAACAAGCACTATCAGGATCCGGGCTGCCACGGAAACCAGTTGGACAAGTGCAGTGTGGTCGATGATTTACTACTTCACAGAAAGCGTTTGGTCCACAATTATATCCTTCACATGGATTCTTACACATATTCTGACCACTCACATCTGGCAGACATGCAGCATCAGTTCGGCAATCTCTGTCACCAAGTGGACAAGAGTTAGGATGGCGACATCCCTCCCTAAAAGGATCTCCAATATAATCTGATGGGCACTGACACTTGTAGCTGCCTTTAGTGTCAACACATTTAGCAGTTGGATGGCAAGGATGACTCTCACAGAAACGGATAGCTTTGCAGCCCCTACCATAAGCATCTCCAGTCATTCCAGCTGGACACTGACAGGTACGGTGATGATTTTCTGCCACACAGATTGCATTCTTACCACAACCATTAAGACATGGATCTATAAATGGATAAATTTAAGCAAATGATTAGAAATGGATAAATATATAATAAAGTAAAGATAAATATGCAATCTGTAATTAATTTCTTTAATTTATCAACATCATTTATAACTAACTGCATTTTGGGATAAAATGAAGGAAGAATCATTTGGATAAAGAAATGTAAGAAAACAATAACAGCACTTATTGAATAACCTCTGGAGGTGAAATTTTCCCACTGTAAATCTGATACAAATAGATAATTTTCTGAACAAAAAAATGACTGAAAGTAACTTCTTATTCAATGGTGGAAAGAAGCAACAAAAATAGCCCACTGATTGCAGTGTTACATATTACAAGTGTTAGATGTAAAAATGTAAAAGAGGGAAGTTCGGGTGAAATGGAAAATAAATTTAGGAGGACAAATTATGATTATGTTTAAGACAAAGCATTAAAACAATGTAAAAACGTTTTTAAATACATATTAAGTTAAAATTAAAATGTGAAACTTTTTTCTAGAAACTCAAAACAGAAGAATACATTTGAAAGACTTACTCAAACAATAATTTTCTGGTGTGCAACTCTTATCAACAGGGCAATCTTCGTCCGTAATACATTCAACTAAAAGAAATAATTAATATAAATACAAAAATAGCCTCACAGTATTTATAGGTTACTAAAAACAACATTATTATTTTAATTCTACCTACATCTAGTTTTATAAACTTTAAAAACTATATTACAAAGATTGAGTTACAAGCTATGAGCAGAGAAATATAACTTTGGAAATGATAACAACTTGTTATAAATGTATGCAACAAGATACGAAAAAAAAAGGGTTCTTTTTGAGTTAATCAAGATTAAAAGATAAATTAATAAAAAATGTTCACAAGATTATCAGTTTCATACCTTGTTGACATCCTCTGACTAAATCATATGGATCACCCACGTACAGTCCTTGTGGACAATGACACTGAGCAACATGGCCAACAGCAATACATACAGCATTAGGTCCACACTGTACATTTTCACACACATCTAAAATAAAAGAATAAAAATACATAACTCATTTACATTATAAGCTATTAAGAGATTAGATAGCTATTAAAAACAAAAAATTGCAATTTTTCTGAAAAGCAGTTGCATCTTCTACTGGGCAACCACGAAATAAAGAAATAACAATTTGGAAAATAAAAAAATAACTTAACTCATTTTCTCCAAACATTCAGTTTGTAATTAATTAAACCTCATTTTTTAGGAAGTTAATATTTCATTGTTAAAATAATTTTCTTTAAAAAAGAACTTTATGAAACTTGTCTGTGTTAGTCTGACAGATGGATCTGCTACTTCGGATACAACAGGTTTAGATTAGATGCTGTTGCCTTTATGATGATAGGAATATTCTATGTCTCAAAGCTAGAATAACACATTGGTAACTGCAGATTGTGTACATTTAAAAGTTTCAAACCAATATTTGAACTTATTTGTAAATATGTACATTTAGTTAATTAAACTTTTGAGGTTAATAGTCCTCCCACTACAGCTGTATATCATTCACTACTGACCAACAATGATGTTCGGTCAATGTTCTTTCAAAATGTATGCTCTAAGAATTATTAAACAAAGTAATTTGAGATTGTACAGTTGCTCAGGTATAAAATATTATTTTCATGAATAAAATGTCATGAATGCAGTAGAGTTGTTTACAAATAAATTTACTTATTTGTCCTACTGAGATTCTTTCTTGGAAAAAAAAACAAAAGCATCCCAACTCTGACAATAAGAAAATTCTCATAAAAAATCATCAAATAAAAAGGAAAGATAACAAACCAAATGATATAACAGTTTTCTAATTTTCGAACACTTTTAAGACATCATATTTATTATGCAAAGAACATACATTGGAAAATGAGTAAATTTTTAAAAAATGAAAAAAAAAAAAAAAATCTATTTACAATCAGTTATTTTTATCAATATTATCTTTCTGTATTAAAAATTCATTGTAAGTTTGTAATTGACAATTTTTTAAAAACTTCTTAAGTAATAGCAAGAAAAACTATAAAACTTACCAATGCATTTTAAAACACCATCAGGTTCTGCTCGACGGCATTCCGATGCGGAAGAGCAATGTTCACTGGCTTTACATTCGTCCCGATCAATCGCTAAAAAATGAAGAACAGATAGATTGAACAAATCTTTATTGCACAAAGGTTTAAAATGTTACTTAAATATGTTTTGAAAATGGCAAGCTATTTGCATTGGTGGCAAATTAATTTTCGGCTATTTACTATCTCAAAGTTTAAGTAACCGCCTTAATTAACTCCAACCAATTCAAAGCACATTTGGAAAATCATATGGATCTTTTTATTGTGATACAAATAATGCATAATACAGAAGACATTGTACTGCAAGGAAGGAATGATTAGATTTAAAAAGAGAATTTATCAAGCAGAAAATTTAGATAAATTTAAAACCACTGAAATTGTATAAACATTACCAAATTTTGAGGGAAATATTAAACAGCTTCACAACAACGCAATGAAACTTGCAGTTAATTTTTAAGTAGGGTTTTTCGCTTTAACAATTTTGCTACTGATCTTATTTTAGGGCATGACCTCAAAGAGCGTCTCCAATCCACATTGAATGCTTAAAGTATCTACTGGTGTTGGGGAAAGCCAATTTAACGGTAGTGAACATGCTAAAAGCATTATTTGCTGTTTCTGAACATCTTTCTGCTTTGTAATGTTATAGCTTGAACTCATTTCTTCACTTGCTATCTAAATTCAATATTACATTAATTTCTTCAAAGTTATTGATGCATATACTATTTTCCTTCGAATTAAAATTAAGCATTTTCATGAAAGTGATATTAATCACTAGGAAAGAAAATAACTAGATATAAGATGTCTAACAACAAGATCACAAAAAAGAAGTAAGATAAAAATAAAGAAAAGAAAGAAAGATAAAATTCTAAAATTAAAAGGGCTCTACTTAAAGTGTGTGTTAAAATGGTTCTGATTTACTTCTTTTACCAGGTTTCAGAAACAAAGGAACAGATTATTATTCGCTTTGGCTCTGACGGAAATACGGCTCTCTCACACTTTAACACAAATTAAAGGCAATGAAGCAAAATATTCAAAACTTACGAATGCAGCCGCCTCTTTTATTTGGATCACCAGTGAATCCTTCTTCACATGTGCATTGGCCTTTGTGGTTGATGGCGACACAATCAGCATTTGGTGCACAAGAAAAGTCCAAGCAAATTTCTAAATGTAAAGAAAATAAAGTTAAAATGTACCTTTAAAATAATATTGTTTTGAAAGAAAAGATTTTTTTTCTTTTTTTTTTAGACTAACTAGTGCAACATAAAAAAGGAAATTTACTCTTGTAAAATCCTAATAATTTTTTTTTTTTCGACAAGAAAGAGAGGTTAATAATGAAAACTATTTTAAATTTCAGTTTAAAACTTAAATAATACTAAAATAAATGTACAGCTTCAAAAACATAAAATATAAATTATCTTGTCTTTAGATTAAAAATAAAAATAAAAAAAAGAAATACCTGCACACTTCAAGATGCCAATGTCATTTGGTCTGCAAGTACCAAAAGAAGGACACTGGATGTCTTCCTTGCATTCATCAGGCTCTCGAGCTAAAATAAAATATTAAAAGAAAAACATAAGAATCATACATTATTTGATATGCTGGAAACATGTTTTTTTAGATACATATCCTATTTATTCGTATCAATTTTTAATTCATATGCTCTTGTGAAAAAAGTATAACATTTTTAAACTTACCCATACAAGAATCACTGTTTGGATCCCTGACAAAACCTTCTCTACACCTGCACTCATAATGATGGTCAAAAGAGAAGCATTCAGAATTCAAGCTACATGGGTTGAAACTACAAGGATCTAAAGAATAAAAATAGGTTTAAATTACTGAAATAAGCACTGGAACATGTCACAGCAAAAATTTTAGTTCATTGAAATAAATGCGAAACTTTTGTTGAATATTACATGTAAATTCACTTGCGAGAGAAAATAACTTACGATAAACAAACATTTTGAGGTACAATTGTAAGTAAAAGTGCATGGGTGCTTCAAGTTACCAAGAGCCTATTCTTAAATCAGTTTTTTTTTTAGCTTGAGGGTCATAGGACAAGTGTTTAGCACAGACTGCACTATAGAAACTCTTAGGGATGTTGATTTTACGGGGTTTTTGGTCTCATTTAGGTTAGGGGGTATTGGGGCGAGTTGCTCTGTTGTATTTGAGAGGATGTGACTGTACATTTTCTTTACTGCTGAATACTGTAATTACCCAAATTATGACTGGGTAGAAATCATTAAAATTATATGTGCATCAACAGTTTGAAATAAGTTCAACAATGGAGTTGGAAAAACTAAAAGCATAGTTTCTTTCAGTTTGCTTTGTGCTTTTCGATTTATTTTTAAACATTTTTTTTTTACTAAACATGCCAAAAACATAGCCAAATAAATGAAACATATTCAATAATAAGGAAACTTAAAAAATACTAATAAACTTAACTCCAAGAAGTAATACTTCCTAACTTTTTAGATTGTGTAATTCTAAGACACAATGCTAAGAAAAAAAAAATATTTCAAAACCCAAACACATTTAACTCAAATAATGCAATACTAGGAAGTTAAACGCACAACAGAGGTCACACAAGATAATAGAGGCTTACAAGTTTTTCTTCCACTTCAAGCAGGTAGTCAAAAATTGAGAATAGAACAAATATGCATACCTATGCAACGTTTCACACCAGTATTATCAGCTTTGCAAACATCTGGATTTCTTTTGCAGTCAGTATCCACTCGACATTCATCTCTGACAGGAGCTAAAAAATTAAATAATAAAAAATGTCAGCTTAACATTGTTACAAAGAAAGAAGAATAAAACTATGTGAAAAATAATTTAAGCGGAAATATTAACAATCCATGCATTAAAAGAAACTAAATTTCAGTTAATTATATAAAAGAAATTAATTTAGTTAATTTAAAGTTAAATCAGTTGACTCAATTTCTAATGAGCTAGATTTCATCTTAAAAACTACTATTAATGTGCTTTAATTATGAGGTAATCTGTAACGATTATTTATTGTGCTGTTTACTACATTGTTCAATCATATATATATTTTATTTCTTTTTCTTGAATAAAAATTTCCATACATCAGAAGCTTTTCTGGTACCTATCCATATGTTCATACGTTATATGAGAATTTAACACAACACTTTCTAGTTTAAAGAAGGAAATGATTAAAGGATGCTATTACTTCTGAAGAATTACAGTACGGCATACTATGTTATGAACTGCAATAGTAAATGTTATTGAGGAGTATTTATTCTCTACGTTACCATGATTACCCCGAAAGAGCCAAACAGCATTTTCCCCTCAGAAATGAAAAAGAGAGACAGAAAAAGGTGGAAATAAAGAAAATAAACATTGATAAAATACATTAAATAAGAGAAAATAGTAGCAAACTTAGCATTATATTACTTTGGGGTACAAATGATTTTACTTACGTTTGCAACCATTTAGCAGATTGTATGGATCACCAGTATGATCCGGTAGGCATTCACATCTTGTTTGATGATTTCTTGCAGAGCAAACAGCATTAGGTCCACACTGTACGTACTCACAAGCATCTATCACAAAAAAAGGTAGTTTTTAACAATGTAGCACACACTTTAAAGTTTCGAGTTTAATAGCATTTTCTTTACAAACAAAATAAAATATTACTAAACAATTAGTGGTCAAATCTTAAAAAATGTAAAAAGAAGTTAGGGGAATAATTTAAAACATAAATGCTTTACCTCGACAATCTAAATATCCATCGTCTACAGGTTGGCATATCTGTTGAGCTCCACAATCTCGATCAGCTTCACAGACATTTGGACTTCGAGCTATAAATAATAAATAAAGTTAAAAACTTATTCAGCATAAAAAAAGTGATTATATAATTTTCAAAAATACAAGAAAAATTCAAAACCATGACTAGCAAAAAAAAAAAAAAAAAAAAAGAAGAAAAAAATGTACAAATTAAAATTTTAACAGTAAAATGTAACAGTAAACAGTAAAACAGTAAAAGTTGAAAATTATGCACTTAAGAATTCATTATGACTCTCTGAGCCATATTTAAATCCACCAACATGTATTAATCTGAAATGAGACAAAAACTTGGGTGTAAAGCTCTTTAGAAGGAAATACCAATGACAGCACCAAAGCATTTTAAACTTTTAGATTAAGAAATCTTTCAGGAATTAAATTTCACTGAAACATCTCCCTCCTGTATGTTTTAATAGTATTTTCTTATTTAATTTAAATTTTCTCAACAAACTCTTTAAGTGAAAATGTGAAAAAAAAGTTTCAAGAAACCATTAGCTGAAGTTTGAACCATGAAATAATGAATAAAGCGCTGTAAAATCTTCTAGATTCCCTGCATAAAAGAGCGACTGCTGTAATCAAACAAGACACAGCCTCCCCAAAAAGTATTTTGGTTCAGTTGCACTCATTTATTTATTTATTTTTTTTTTCGCTGACAGTAACTTGAAACTATATCATGATTCATTTTGTTTGAGGCGAGCTAAAATGATTATTATTTCTGTGATAACCTGATCATTTATTGCTTTATGTATTTTTTTCATGAAATTTAATAAAAACCTGTGTTGAATAATTTTATCTAGTTTTGCAATTAAACTAATTTCACATTTTGACATAAAAAAGTACCAGTTGAATTGTGGGGAAAAATTGGGATGAGGTTGTGTAAAATTAACATATTTTGTAAAAATGTCCATGCTTAAAAAAAAGGTAAGACTTCTTAAATTTGCAATACTGTCCAGTACAGCAATAAAAGCTAATCCCTTTAATTCAAACATTTAAAACGAATCATTGTTAAGTAATCACTGAACTTCATTTGTCACTACAGTTCTATTGTTTGTTGTTATTCTGATAAGACAAATTAATTTCAATGGTCCCCTTGAGTTCATTTTAATGAGGTTTAACTGTAGATACGCTTCAAATTAGCAATACTCTATCTATATTTTGCTATGATGTGCATTGCATAAAGAATTCAAAAAAGCTCATCAACATGTTTGTTGTGAAGTTACTATTGAATAATCAGATACTCACGGACACATCCAACATTAGCATCGATAGGGTTTCCTTCATGACCTGAAGGACACCGACAAACGGCAAGGTGGTTTTCGCCATAACATTCAGCATTTCTGCCACAATTGTCGAAGAGACAAACATCTAAAAAGAAAAAAAAAAGATGTTATACAACTTTTGCGCACACATGTGCAGGATAAAGTTTCCAAATTATAGCTATTTTCTTAGATCATATAATGCATTTGTTCATAAAACACACAAATGATCATTATAAATAAAATAAAATGGTACAAAAATTGTAAATCTCGAGCATATATAAACTTTAACAATATTTAAACTTTAACCAAAGGGCTGTTCACAAACGAAGTCCTGCTTTGACACGGGGAGGGTTGTGAAAATGTGATGAGGAGGAAGGATTGGGTCAGAAAAAGTGTGATATCACACATTTTTTATAAGAATTCGTGTAAGAAAAATAGTGTGACAAGAGGGAAGTGGGTAAAATGAAGCATAACACTTTGTGACAACGTGAGGGAGAGAGTCAAAAACGTAGAAAAGAATTGTGACATCATTTACAGACAGCTTCCAAATATAAGAAACTTTAACCCCCCAGCAATCCGGCACTTACAAAATTACATGTTAAATGGACGTGATAAGACGTCCAGAACCTTCAGTGGGTTAGTCCAAAAATTCCAAAGATTATCACACCAATGTCCAGTGGATAAAGGAGAACAAGCAAGAGCTCCTTTAATAAGATAAAAAGTTAGCTTTTCTATATCTTTGTGGAATCGCTTTTTTTTTTAATAATTCTTTTTGAATTTAGTTAAAAATCCCTCCATGTGCTACATTGACAACAGATTCAAAAGCTTTTTGGACTGAAAGTAATGCATTTTTATATTTCACCAGATAAGCAAATTAACTTTGTCTGAGGAACTTGATAGTCACCATTTTGTATTCATATGCTTAAAAGTTTCTGGGTTCTGCTAAATTAAACACACAATGTACAATAAAAACCTTTAATGTACCAATTTACTGACAACTACATAGTAGAAACTATTTAATATAATTCTAATAAATAATGAGTAAAAAATAAGGGTTTTTTAAGAAGTCTTTTCTACTATGTTAAAAAAAAAAATAATGCTCAAGTACAAGCACTTTCAACAAAAAAAAGACAACTAAAAGACAATTGGAGCAAAAGATTAATGAAAGGAGCAGTTAAGAGAATATTTTACTTACGGACACATTTCCTTACGGAATCAGTATGCTTGCGGCAAACTTCATCTGATTTGCAATCACGATCCACGTTACAGTCATGAGGTACTAGGGGAAAAATATATAACTTAGACATGAGAAAAAATAAAAAGGGCACTGAAAATTAATTTTTAAATTAATAGAAGAAACGGAGACATGGTGATTTTATCTATAACAATAATAGCTTACATTGACATCCTTTGATTTCATCGTATGGATTTCCTTCATAGCCCTGCATGCAATGACATTGTGCTACGTGATTCTTGGAAATACATGTTGCATGAGGTCCACAGCGCACATCTTCACATGCATCTGGAAAGGAATTTTAAAACAGAGATAAATAAATAACTGGTGTACTGAAGATTATATTTGCTCATTGTCACAAAAAAAAAAATCTTCCCAATGTATAACTTTAGAAGAATAATCATATAGAAAGAAATTTACTTACCAAAGCAATTTCTCAACCCAGTAATGTCTGGACGGCAAACAGCATTGGATGGGCATTGTGAGTCACTGTCACAAACATCAGGAGCTGGAATACAAACCCAATAATCAAACCTTTTTGTCAACAAATCTCATGCATTATACAGTACTAAAAAAGGTTTCCTAAGTAGCTAAAAACAAAAAGTTTAAAGTTATCGAAGATCACTAGAAGAGAACAAATTGCTATTGTTGAGCTAACTTCATGTGGGTCACACCAGATTTACTCGCAGACGTCCATTTTGCCATGAACAAGCACTTCTATGCCACACAAGTTTTGTCAATCAGATAGTGTTGCACATCCTCTACAATCAGCCTAATTTTCATCACATTCTTTTAAAATTCTTCAATAATTTTCATTCTTCTGTGAAGGAACTGTTATAGGACACACCCCATGAGAAATTATTCATCTTCTTGCAGGAAATTGGATTTCTGTCTTTAATTTATTGTTTGTCTTTTTGCCCTCATTTTTGTCTGGTCTTTATTTTATTATTAATGTTCTTATGTTGCTCAAAATCATTTTTCAATTCATTCCTATGGTTCATGATTCCAAAGAATGTAATCAGCCAAGCTAATACAACTTTTTCAGACATTAAGATGAATAATCATGACACAACTAACAGTATTTTGTGAACTTTTATGTTCTGGTTTTATGTACCTTAAAACTATACTACTATTGATTTTACTTCAGTTAAATGAAATAAGAGCTTCAAAATATTTATTCAGTAAGATAGTAAATAAACTGAATAAAATATTTTAATATAATTCTGCACATTTATGATCAAATAATCTGAAAATTTCATCATTCTCTTCAGAGTGAAATTTATAAAATGTATAGTTGGATATTTTTCTTGCAGTTAAGAACAATTTATAAATACTTATTGTAGTACTAATTGGGCATGAGATACTCACGTCTAGGTTCACAACCGATAAATCTGTCATAAGGATCTCCAGTGAAATCATTGGGGCAAGTGCATACAACTATGTGAGAAGAAACAGAGCACAATGCATTTCTGCCGCAAAGAGCGTCATGACATCCATCTGAAAAAGTCAATTTAATTAATTTATACATTATACACAATACATATACATGGAATACACAATAAATATATGTATGCATTATACATTTCAGCTTAAATGCTGCAATTTCAAACAATGGCTTTGCTTTTTAGCTATATTCAGCATATAATATCTACCCTTCTCATTTTTTCTATATTTAAAAGATATAATTAAAGTATACTTTAGTGGACATTTATAAGACAGTTATAAGACAATTATAGGGCATTTATAAGGCGGCTAAGAACACTCAGACCATTTTTGAAAAATGTCTATCTGCGAACATTTTCTTAATAAATGGAACAGAATGAAATTTAAACCACATACATAATCAAAGGGTGAACTAGCACTAATTAGTTTGTAATGCACACAGTTAGGAAGAATGTGCCTCTCCTACCACTTTAGTGTTATACAAAAATGAGACTTATTAATTTAACATTAAGTAGTTGAAAACTTGTAAGTTAACATTAATTTAGTGAGTAGTTCAGAGAATGCCTAACTAAACTTTAATGCTTTTAAAAAATTAAAGTAAATTTCATAGCTTTACTCTGTTTCTTGATTTTTTGACTGAATTTTTATTATCATTTTTAATAATTAAGTAATACCGATCAAATAAAAGTTCCCCATATCATAAGAATTTCTCTGTTCCCATGAAATTCTTTATATCGAGAAATAAGATTGCATGTATTCATATAAAACACACAAAATAATTACTAAATGGCTAAAGATATGAGTTTTATGCTTGGAGTACTCTTGAATATTGGTCTGGTTTATAATTTACAAGCCCACTTTGTACTTAATACTAACCAAGACAGTCTTTAACACCTTCAACATTCAAACGACAGATTTCTCGATCGCTGCAATCACTATCGGTTTTACATTTATCTCGAGCTGCAATAAAAAAATAGGTATTTTAAAAACTTATTCTAACAAGCCATCATTCTTTTATAAATACTCATGTAATTAGAAGAAAAAAACTTACGCCTGCACCCACGCTGCATATCGTCACCATTGCCTACAAATCCATCTCGGCATTCGCAGAAAGCAGAATGGCCTGTAGCTACGCATTGAGCATTTTGACCACAAAGATGCCCCTCACACGGATCTGTGGAAGAAGTTTGAAATTCAAACAAAAATGTCAAGCAAAGCATTTTATAAATTGCATGGAGAAGAAATAAAAAATATAAACAGCAGGAAGGTTTTATTTTAAGAACTAAATAAATTTAAAAACCAAGTTTTAGCTGAATCTTAGTGCACACACAATGGTTTCTGGAAACATAGAATAAAACAAAATAGAAGGTTATGCATAACTAAATATTTAACAAAGCCTGTAGACAATATATTTTGAATATTTTTTATGAAACTTTACTGAAACTTCATATGTAAGAACCCTTCAACATTAAACAGCTTAAAGTGAAGTTTATTTGCAATGTTAAATAAAAAGTTTACATTTATATTGCAGCAAGCTTAAAAAATATAGATTCAAGATGAAAACTCACTCAGACAGTCTCTAATTCCATCCCTGGTCAATTGGCAAGCTCTACTGTCAGCACAATCTCTGTCCAAACTACAATGGTCAGCTAAAGGTAAAAAGGCAAAACATTGTAAAATTGGAGGAGGAGGAAAAAATAGAACTTATTACAGTAAGTACTTTATTACTTTAAGAAAAAAAATTAAGAAATAAAACTGAATAAACAGAAGAAAGCATTTTAGAATAATAACTATCTTGATGTCAAGTATGTTACGTAAAATGCTTTTAAAATGCATAGAATTCAGATTTTCAATCAAATTATAACACAATGAAAATTTTTGCCGGTTTGAAATTAAGATCAATAAGCATTTATCTTTCAATCGAGCAATAACAAACAGCCCTGTTATTGCTCAATTTCAAGATACCATCATAAATAATATTTATAGCTTTGATATTTTTAACATTTTTTTTCAACCACAAGAATTTGCAACCACCATGAGACTTTTTTCTCTTTTCGAAATTTTCATTAATCAAACAAACGTTTTTCTTCAAATATCCTAAGTTTTAGCTACAAGTTAATTAAAGATTAACTTTACATAAAAATATCAGGTAAGGTATTAAATGTTAGAAATTAGACACATACACTGTATCTCCACTTCAGTTGTAATTGAAAGAATAAAATATACAATCAACAATGTTCAGAGCTGTGTTCAAAGCATTCGTAAACATTCATTTATACATTTTATTCTAACCCTTTTTCAACTTTTTTTAAAAATTTTACATATAGAGATGCAAAAAAATTAATTTTTTGAGATTAAGTAACAAAATCAAAATTCAAAAGCTTCTGTTAAAAATATTGGGGACTCTTTCTTTACCTTGACATCCTCTGTTGGGATCTCCGGAATATCCTTGAGGACACTGACATTTTGATTTGTGATTTTGAGCAACACAAACAGCATTTATACCACAGCGTTTCGAATCACACACATCTGAAATAAACAGAATGCATCATTTCCTAAAATTATTAGACTCACATATTGCTTTTTTTTATTTGCATGCAAACAAAACTTGTACATAAATTGTAAAATGAATAAATTTCAAAATAAGATATTCACTTTTAACCTTGTGGCTACTTATCCAACAATTTTCAAGAGCAGTTTAAACATAGCAAGGTTTAATTAGCGTGTTACTTAAATCAGAGCAAAGGAAGAACTACATGAAATATAATAATAGTTATGACTGATCTCGCAAACTGATGAGCCAAGGTGCGAACAGCAGTCTCTGGATATTGTAACAGTGCAGTTGGAATTTGCACATAGCAGGAATTTTCTCATCTGTCATTTCTAGAAGCACTAGTTTTTTTTTTTTTTTCTTGAAACCCCACAGCGGTTGGGCAGTACCAGAATTACATGTTAAATAGACAACGTAATACGTCAAGAACCGTCAGTCAGTTAATATGTATTTAAAACTTATATATATATTTAAGTATTTAGATTTATTGCTAGAAAGCTACATTCTTTGTTGTTGTTTCTTTATTTGTTTGTTGTTGTGTCCCACAGCTGTGGTAAAGAGGGGTGCACTGCCTCAAGGGGTCGATTTCTAATGAGGCAATAAATAATAAATTTCTTCTTATTTACATAAAGGAAAACACCAGAAAGAATTGTATCGGAAAGAATAGGAAAGAACGCCGAGGACACTGGTGGGAATCAAACCCACAACCTCCAACATATGATGCAAGTGCTTTCACCGCTCAGCCACGGAGATCCACATACTTCGCATTTTAATGAAGAAAGAGTCTCACAGACAGCGTGTTATTTGTTGCACAAAATAATAATAAAAAAAAGATCATGTTGAATACACATACCAATACAATCTCTTATTCCAGCAGGTGTCTGCCGACATATTCTGTCATCAGGGCAGTTGTTGTTATTTTTGCATTTATCCTTAGGCACAGCTAAAATAGAAGCAAAAAGAAATTTATTGTCGTTCTAAGCAAAAAAATAAATTTTACAACTTATCATAATAGTTTATAAGTATAAAAGGTGTAATAAGTATGCTTTTAAGTATAAGAGAATTTGAATGAAATTTGCTTACGTTGGCATCCAATGCTGAAATCAGTTGGATCTCCAGAAAATCCTGGTCTGCATTCGCAGTATGCTTCATGATTTTTGCCTCGGCATAAAGCGTTCAGCCCACAGTTAGCGGATTCACATACATCTAAAAAAAATATTTAATACATTATTAAACTTTAAAATAAAACCAGTTGCAAAACATATACAGTTAACGTTTAATTTTGCAAAATGTTTGGGATAAAAAGGAAAGTTGATAAAATCTAAAGTTTGTGAAATCTCATAGAATTGTTTCAATAAAAGATGTTTTGAGACAGGTAAGCAATTTTAAAATCATAACTGCAAAAAAAAAATAGAGGTTAGAAAATATCAAGTTTTAACGGTATGAAGTTTTGGACACATTTTATGTTATATGAACATAGCAAGCACACTGACATATATTTAATGTAAAATATCTAAAAAAGTTCGACTGTATGTATGTAGGTATCTATGTCATTCTACCTATTTGAGAATGGTTGCAACTTGAGGTTCGAACCAGGTATAAAAAAAAATTGTAATTTTTAGGGGGTTCTCATAAGTCCAATTTTATCTTTGTACAACTTTCGTTAGTGGGGATAGTAACAAAAACCATCGATTTTCATCCATTTTTTTTCTTTGCTCAGCAACAGTGCTGCTGGCATGTTGCCACTAATGTTGGGTTTGAGCAAAAATGGATTAGGTAAGGTGGATTTTTGGATACAATGATCTGTTACATCTTTTTTTTAAGGAAGGAATGTAATTTATGACCTAAAAATAAAAATTAAAATTGACTAAATTCCCCAAAATGCACAGACTAAACTTTTTTAAATTTACAATAAAAACTCTGAGCATTTCAAGAATTTATTGAATAAAAAATAAACCAACTTAAAAAAAACAGGTTTGAAAAGTGTCCAACACATAAAACAATTGTAGCAGTTTAAATATGTTATCTAGAAAGCTGACTGTTAGAGCCTAAAAATAAAATATCTAAAAAATACAAACAATGAATTACCTTGACATTCCCTGTATCCCTTGTCCCCAGTCCTGCAAGTCTGGCTTGTAGCACAAGAAGAACTGTCACGACATAAATCAGAGGGTGGAGCTATAAACGTAAAAAAAGATTTAATTACACTTAAGTTCAACAGACATGAATAAAAATATTGTTTTTTTCACAGCATATTTTAGGTGTATCCCACCCCTCGTTCACATGCACTGGATAGTTATTGTAATCAAAAGATGACAAAAAGAAAAAATATGCAACTAATTGCATCATAAACAGGCCCGTCACTTGGAAGATCAGGTAGGGGACTAAATTGTCCTCCCTTCACCCTGGTAAATTAATGTATTTACACATAGGTGGGCATGATTTTCGTTGTTCTTTGGTATAATTTACAACAACCCTTTGCCCTCCCCAGGACCGTCATTTCGAATTTATCCATCTGGCAAAGGGTGTATATACAATGTAAACTTGCCAAAAAATGGCAAAACCTACGTCTACTTACATGCAAATGCATTGATTTTTCAAAGTCAGGGGTGGCAATTGACCCCTCTGAAACCCGAAATAACGGGCCTGCCCCCCCCCTGCCCAGGAAAAATTTAAAATGACGGGCCAAGTCATAAGCATAATTTATAATTAATGGTGAACTTATCTAAGTCTCATATTTTGATAAACAAAGGGGAAAAAATGAAATGACATAAGTAAATAGTTTTAAAAAATTTAGTTTTGTATTTGAGTAGAATTCAATAAACCTATTGTAAAAATATGAAAAAAAATATATATACATATAAAGAAAAGTTTTTCTCTTTTTTTTATTTTAAGAAATTGAAATTTAACGTCATTTATACTTACGTTGACATCCTCTTTGAATATCATATGCATCACCAGTGAAACCTTGGCGGCATTCACATACAGCAATATGACGTCTGCCTTCACACATGGCATTTGGACCGCACTGAACTCCCTCACATACCACTGCAAATTAAAAAGATTTTTAGTTTTAGCTAAAGTTGCACACAAATGCAATAAACTGATTTCTGCAAGCAATTTGGATTGCAAAAACTTCTTTCCAGAATAGAAAATAAATAAATAACAGAGCAGCAAAAAGACAGTGACATAAAAAAAAATTACATTTATTTAATTTCACTATCTGGAATGTTTAATTTTCAACATACCAACACAATCCCTTATTCCAACAGTTGGCAGAAGTTTACACACTTCATCCCCTCTGCATTCGTCATCATTTTGGCAGCGGTCATCAGGTTGAACTACAAAGAAAAAAGAAAGATTTTCAAGTTAGTTTTCATTTTTGTTAAAAAAAAAGAAAAGAAAAGAAAGGAACCATTCATTGAAGCTAACTGCATTTAAAAAGAACATTTCATTCAAAGAAAAAAGTTCATAATTTTTGTTACAATTAAAAATCATACAAATGTATTTACTTAGTTTCCTTTTTAGCCTACTTTCCCGTTAAAAATAAAAGAAAGACGAAAAAAGTATTAAAATTGGCTTAATGCATCTAAAAAATATCGCCAAGTCCAAAAAATATCGCCAAGTTAAAAAAAATATCGCCAAGTCCAAAAAATATCGCCAAGTTAAAAAAATAAAAAGGTAAAATGAATATCGAAAAATTAAAAATTTGAAAGCAGGGTATTGAGATGGGGAATTTGTGTGTCGGTCTGTCGGTCTGTCGGTTGGTCTGTCTGTCTGTCCCCCCCTAATAACTTTTGAATGAATATTCCGATTTGGACAAACTTTTTTTTGTTGGAAAGATCTCGGCGAGTACAGCTCATTCCCATATTTGATTTTTCGATTTGAACAATTTTTGGTTCAACTTTGAACCGTTCAAACAACCTGTCCCGCGATGCTAACTTTTGAGTGAACAGTCCGATTTCAACAAACTTTTTTTTGTTCGAAAGATCTTTTCAATGATACTTCATTCCTGTATCTACATTTTCGATTTGAACAATTTTTCGTTCAACATTGAACCGTTCAAGCAACCTTTCCCCCCTAATAACTTTTGAATGAACATTCCGATTTGAACAAACTTTTTTTTGTTGGATAGATCTCGGCAATTACAACTCATTCCCATACTTGATTTTTCGATTTGAACAATTTTGGTTCAACATTGAACCGTTCAAGCAACCTTTCCCCCCCTAATAACTTTTGAATGAACATTCCGATTTGAACAAACTTTTTTTTGTTGGAAAGATTTCGGCGAGTACAACTCATTCCCATATTTGATTTTTCGATTTGAACAATTTTTGGTTCAACTTTGAACCGTTCAAACAACCTGTCCCGCGATGCTAACTTTTGAGTGAACAGTCCGATTTCAACAAACTTTTTTTTGTTCGAAAGATCTTATCAAGGATACTTCATTCCCGTATTTACATTTCTGATTTGAACAATTTTTCGTTCAACATTGAACCGATCAAGCAAGCTGTCACCCCTAATAATTTTTGAGTGAACAGTCCGATTTAAATAAACTTTTTTTTTGTTCGAAGGATCTCAGCAAGGATACTTCATTACAGTATTTAAATTTTCAATTTGAACATTTTTTCGTTCAACATTGAACCGTTCAAGCAACCTTTCCCCACCTAATAACTTCTGAGTGAACCATCCGAATGGAATAAACTTTTTTTTGTTTGAAAGATTTCGGAGAGGTTCATTCCCTTATTTCGCTTTTTGGTTTGAACCATTTTTCGTTCAATATTGAACCGTTCAGAAAAAAATTTAACATTAGCGCCTACGAGGAATTTAAGTTGAATGTTGATCCTTTAACTTAAAGTCGGATTTCCTTCAAACTAACTTTGTAAAAAAATGGTTTTGATAAATAATGTTTGTAAAGTACTTTTCTGAATAATCTTCTGTGAGGACTCTGATTCCGACTCCGACTCCGCAAACATGGCGAAAATGCAGGCTCAGAAAGAATGACTGACTGGGCAGACGATTTTTTGTTTATTTATTTATTTGTTTTGTTTAATTTATTATTATTTTTTTTTTATCAGACGATTTTTTTTGTTAACAAAAATTTTTCATTCACGAGAGCATTTTATTCCTTATTTATATTTAACAACTGGCAACGGATTAAAAATGAAATTCAAGACATTTTATGAACGAACGAGTTTTTTTTCTTTCTTTGATAAAATGTGTTTTGAAGTTCTTTGTACTTTTATTTTATTTATTTATTTTTTTTTCTTTTGAAAACGATTGTGGAATTTTTCTACGGAAGAACTATAGCAGTTACATTCTTTTAAAGGTGCGACAAAACTTTATTGACTCGTTTATTTACTTTTTACGTGTCTATTTTATCTGATGAGAGGGGTATATTTTGCTTTCAGAAATCAGCTTTAAGTGCTAAAAAGGTATGTTTGACATAATGTTTAGTCTCAGATGATCAAGAGAATAATGATCAGATGCTAGAATGCCGATGTCGATGTACGGGAAAGTAGGCTCGTTTAGTTCTTGACAGAACTTCTTGTTCTTATCTTTAACAATTATATGGGGTTTTATATCTCTTAAGAGCAAGAATCTGAGAAACTGTCACGCCTAGGTGATTCATGACCTCTCAGATTTTCTCCCAAAGATTACCAAATGTTTATTATCTTATTGAAAGACCAAATCCAGAATGTTTTGCTCTAAAGTTGAGTTGTTTAGTTTTTATGGACCCCTAAAGATGAAGGTGCGGCATCAAAAATTAAGCGGATTTTCAAGACATGGAAGTTGCCGTGAGCCAAAACTCTTACCAGAAACTGTTTAACTCCAATTTTCTTTTTGTATATGGAATATAAAAGGTTGAAACTTTACAAAATGAATGTTAAATTTGTTGCCGTAAGGTCAGTGAGGGCCCTCAAAACAAGGCATTTTTGACGTTTTTTAGCGTTTTTGAGGTCCAAAAAACAGCTTGAACATTTCAGTTAGCACGGCAAAAGTAGTGTCGTTTGAAAGACTAGTGTAAGCACTTTAAAATAATGCATAAATAACCACGAAAAGTTCAACGTGCTTTTAGTTGCGTAAGGCCGAAATATGAAAAATGTCATATTTTACCGATATTCAAACGGTCATAACTTCTTCTGCCAACAACATATTGAAATATTTTTTTTTGCCAATGTCACACTCTATTCTTCGTCTTAACAGAACAGTTGAGTCCTTTGACGCAAAATGTAAAATTTTTTTTTTACAAAAAATGTACAGGAAAAAATAAATTTTTCGTAAAAAAATTTTTCATTTGATATAAGAAAGGTTGAATCCAGAGTTCATCAGCCGTGGGGGATTCAATAGTGGTCGAAAGACCAACAAATTTAAATATAAACTATAAAGAGGATGTTTAAGTTCAAAATATGCAGTCTACAGATCTTCATTGGGCAAAACAGCACCAATGCGAGTCTGCAAACTGTACATAAGAACAAATGTTCTTGTGTCTTTTTTTTTTTTTTTTTTTGCAATGTTAATGATGAACTACTTACGCCTGCAGTCAGTTTGAGGATCTCCATTATAGCCCTGAGGGCATTCACAGAAAGGCCTGTGTCCTCGTCCATGACAAACGGCGTTCAATCCACAGGTTTGTCCCTGGCACACATCTGAAATTTGCAAGGAATGTTATTAGCATCAATATTATGCCCCAACAAACATCTATTGAAATGTGAAGTAATACATCTCCATACATTTTTCATTCATTTTAAGATACTACTTAGAAACCGTTGTTTAACTTTCTTGGTTCAGAACTAACCATAAAATACTGTATAAAATGTTTCAGTGCTATATCAGAGAACTTTATTGGTCTTGAAGCCTTAATTGCTTTAGAGTTATACAATAAATAACATGCATATCAGTCATAATATATTTATTTTTTTTTTGACCAATATTTTTCCTGAAGTTTTTGAATTCATCTTTTGCTATTTAGTGTGAGTAATTGCAAAGAAAAAAATCTGTTCAGTATAATAATTAAACCTCATTTGTATAAGGCCTAACACCCTGTTTGAGGAAGAATTTTTCAATTGGTAGAATGATGAAAACTTACTGTCACACACTCGAACTCCATCATTATTAGTGTTGCAAATGTGAGAATCTGGGCAGTTAGCACTCACTTCACATTCATGAGGACTTAAAGCTGAAAAATAAATATGAAAATAAAATTACTAGACATTCTCGTATCGAAATAAGTTTAGTAAAATTTTAAATAATTATTAAATGCTGATTATTGAGAAAATAAGGAAAACATAAAAGTGAATCATGTAGTTCCAGCATAGACAGAATTTGTACGATAGTAAATACAATGAAGTTCAATGATTTTAAATGCACGGGTGTTCTTTATTTATTACGATTGTTTTTCTGAATGATTGATTTGTCCATGACATATATATAATAAGGTGCCTATAGAATTTTTTTTTTTTCTCTTTTTTGATTTTTCTAACCTGAAATTAGACAAAGCTCAGAACATATAAAAACCTATTTTTTTTGGAAAATGTTTTTTTTTTTTTTTTTCACTACCATGCCCCATATTCAATTTTAACTAAATCCTTAATAAGACAGCAAAATTTAAAATAAGACATTTGTACACAGATAAATTTCCCACACCAAAATATATAATCATGAAAATTTAAAATTCTCATAAATAGAAACAATCTTAGGCTATTGAATGAAAGTAAGCAGGCTTTGTAAACAAGAATCAACACTTACGTTGGCATCCTTGGATCAAATCATTGGGGTCGCCAACCATTTCATCTGGACATTCACATACAGCTTGGTGGTTCTGACTGGTACAAATTGCATTGCGACCACACACTACATATTGCGGATCACACACATCTAAAGCAAATTAAAAAGTTCTAGCATTAAAATATGCGAAAGACTTACTTAAGTGGGTAAATTTCTGAAAGAGAATAGAATTTAGTACATAAAAGTAGGGGTTGCTACATTACTTTTTTTTTTTGAATTCAATGAATCCTTGCTGGTTAAATTTTGCCAAATAACACATTGATTTCTGAAAATTTATTTAAAAAAAAAGGGCTGCTAAACAGTAAAACAACAATCATAAGCAAACTTAAACTACATGTGTTAACAAAATGAATTATATCACTGGATATCCCTAGATTTTGCCTTTGGAATTACATGAAGTATTTATCTTGAGAGCTTGGCATTTTGTGAATGCTGCATAAATGGACCAAACTTTCTTCTAAATGAGCCCCTGAATGGGACTTATGCATTTTCAATTAAGCATCAAAATGTTTTATTTGTATAGGCTCTATCTGTTATTTAATCATTTTAGTTGAATAATTATGCATCATTGGAAATTCCATGAACAGTATGTGTGGAAAAAGTACAATCAAACAATATGTATTTATTACAACTGCGTTATATAAGTATTTAAAATCAAGAAGTTTGATGCAATAAAATACAAAAAATGTTCAACAAAACATAGAATGCATATAACTTTAATATAAATAATATTTGAAGAGGAAGACAGAAAATATCAGTGGTTTTTGAGAAGTTTAAGCTTCAGAGGGACAGACAGATTCAGACAGATTTTAATCGTATTAATTTTTAAAAATATTACCTAAACATTGACGTATTCCTTCGTCATTAGGCTGACAGAAAGAGCCACTTCCACATCCCTGATTATCTTCACATTCATTTGGATTGTAAGGTGGAGCTTCGGTAGATGCTGCAAAAGTAACAGAAGGTCTTTTTAGAGAATTTACGAACAGAAAGAGATTTTCTTGTTTTATTTCTAGCAAACAACCATAGAATCCCGACAAGTAGTAAATAAAGGAAAACTTACGACTGCATCCAACGCCAACATTGTTAGGTTGTCCCACCATTCCTTGAGGACAAAGACAGGTTCCTCGGACACAATTTGCATTTGGCCCACAAACGACATCTTGGCATGGATCTAGATGCGAAAAAAAATAGGCCTTTTATATCAGAAAATAAAATGACTTAAAACCCATCATTTATGGAAGATTCAGAAGAATAACCAGTGCTGTAGTTGGAAAAAAAATATTCGGGAGCATACATCTTTTAAGGGTAGATGGTAGATGTTATGGCCAAGAGATGTTTTTTAAGCCGAACAAAGTCGGTTCAAATTACTTAAAGCTTTAATTTAAAAAGTAGATATTAATTTATTATTTTTTAAAGGTGCCTTTGAAGCTAAAATTTACAATAACTTTGCATTAGTTTTACACCATACTAAATATTTCAAGCAATGACATCTCACCCCCCTCCCAACTGCACCATTGTGAACAACCAAGTATACTTTTCATAACTATTTTGCAAAAACTTAAGGTATAAAAAATCAAATTAAATGTGACTGCCAGAATGATAAAAAGCTAACTTGAGGCCTAAATTCATGGATTAGAGGAAAGATAATTTAGTATGCTTTTGCAAATGATTTCATTTTAATGTCTGATCATTTTAGTCAATGGGTAAAGTAATTAATTGTTGAGATTAGTAACGTATTAACTTTATTAGTTTACAATTACTATCCACTTAGTTAATCCACTGACTAATTTATTTCAAGAGCAGGTCCGGACACATGGACAAAATACGTAGTTTTAAAGTTATCTGATTAGACTTTAAAAAAACAAATTTCATATTAACAAAAGATAAAAAAAGAATAGATGCATATGTGTCATTTACCTTGACAAGAACCACTTGATCCACAAATTTCCCCACCTGAGCAACCAGAATCTGATGAACAGGCACATCCTTGACCGGGCTCACAAGGTTGTGATGCAGGGGCTATAAAAATTAATTATTTAAAACATACAGAATAGCTCAACTACTCATCAAAAAAGTAATAATAACAATTTCAAAATGTGTAACATATAATTTTATAAACACAAGATGGTTGAATAATTTCTAGCAATTTATTTCAGGCTAGAGTTCATCAAAAAAAAAAAAAAAACTGCCCGACACAAACCATGCACTCACTTAAAATCACAAACAGCATTTGAAGGATTCTTCTAGCAATTGTCAGGCTGATAAGATCTTATCTTTTTTACTGCTTAAACATAAAAGTGCAAAATATTTCAATAAAAAAAAAGGAGAGAGATGCTTTATTGAACAAATTCAAAATTACTGATCTGAATTCCGCACCTGAACAACATCATTCATAAATGCTGGCTTATGATATTTTAATAATTCATTAAAAAAAAAAAAAAAAAAAAAAAACACATTTCATTCCTAAAAATAACATGTGATCCACACAGAAAAACCATCATACTACTTTATACAATACAAGGTATTGGTACATACTATAGAAGTGATTAATGAATATAACTGCATGCAAACACACCTTAATTTCAACTTATCATGAAAAACGAAACATTTAACTTCCAGCAATTAAAAGAGGGGCGGCTTCTCACTATGGGCCGGGCCCACCCAGAAAAAATGGAATAAAAAAAATATTATTAAAATATATTGTTTTGTATTTAGTTCAAAAAAAAAAAAAAACATAGGGCACAAAACATGTTTTAACCTTTAGCCTTCCCTCCCTTTGCACATCGCTAACACAACACGAGAAAGTTTTCGAATTCCACTTTTAGTGCTTCGCACAGCTTTGAGACGAACTGGAGGGCCATCGAGTGTTCGGCCCACAGCAGTCCTCCACTTTTAGCCAATCGCAGTGGCTGAATTAACAAGAGCGGTGAGCGAAAACACCCCTTGTAACTCCTGCAGAGTGGGCCCACTGTCTTGGTGCCCAAGATTTCCCTTTGTCCCTAACCGAAGCGGTGGAGAGGGAAATGCCTCCTCACTGTACAGGGGCAAAAAATGTCTGGTCCCTGTGTTAGGGAGAAAATTCTCGCTTCTTCTCATTTCGCGTTCCTCGTCTTTTTTTTTTTTTGATTGATTTTAAAACATTTCCTCTTTTTTTTTGGTCGTTCTTTTTTCATTTTCAACACCTATGACTGACAGGCATAGAGATTGCCAATTTCATTACCTCTCTTACCTGTATATTATTTACAAGATCCTTTAAATTTAACAATATTGTATAAGAAAAATAAGTGTTTGAATATTGTTATATACTTTGTGTATTTCCTGAAAATAATTCGAATCAGCTATCATGACCAATACTAATGTGAGTACAAATATAGGTATGCGAGTGGGACCATAACAGGTTAAACCAGTGTATTCCAATTTATTTAAAAACATATACATACATTAAAATTGAAAGTTAATTAAAATATCATAGCAGTAAAAGTAAGTTTTTTAAATTCTAACAGTTAGAATTTGTGTTTCCATGAACTGAAATTGCAACATTTGTATCCAAATTAGAAAAAAAAGTACTTTTAAGTATGCCCCCCCCCCCCCCATCTAGTCATTTACCTTGTGCGTTCCTTAATTTTATAGAGGCTTTCAGAAACTCATGGTGCGGATTGTCGAAATTTTTAGGGAGAAAGAGAGGGTGTTTTTAGGCATAAATGTTCTTTTTCTGTTTAAGTATACGGTCGAACCTCCATATATCGAAGTAGCAAATTGTCGGAAAAAAATTCAATATATAGAAATTTCGATATATAGAAAGGACCTCAGTTTTTTGAAAATTACTCCGGAAACATTGAAATTAAAGCAAAATTTCACACATGAAACTCCATTACTAATATATACGCTAATCATATTTGATGAAAGTTAAGAATTAAAAATGAACTGATATGAAAAATTTAATGAATATTATACATACTTATTGAAAAACAGTAATCCAAAGAGTAGTTGCAATGATCACATTCTTTTAAAAAAACTGCGAATATCTTGCTGAACAGCCTGTTTTACAGAAAGTTTATCAAAAAAATGTTCACATTTATTCAGTCCACTAAACACTCCATCAGGAACATTTTCCGCGAATTGCAGCCCCCGACGTATTGTTTCAAATGCTTCTTGCATTTCTTTTTTTGACGGTTTCGTAATGTTTTCATGTTCAATTACATCTTCATCTTCTTCGAATTCTGTTTCATCATGTTTAGTAATCGAGCTTAATATGTCTTCGTCGGTAGGATAATCAGCAACAATTAATTTATCATCGACGGTCAGGAATTCGCTAAGATGAATACCGTCTTCAATATAGCCTTTCCCAAGACTGTTGGATGTCCGAGAGCACGTCTTGCTCTTCAATTTCTGGCAAAATATCGAATCCAGTTTTTGCGAAACAGTTTCTTATTGTCGACTCCAAAACGTCATTTTCCCACACTTTGGCTAATTCCGACACACATATCCTCAGGTCAATCACTTTATGTAAATTTGTTTTTTCGTTTTCTAATGTCCAGTGGAGTCGTCGAAGAATGCGTTTTCGGTAATGACATTTAAGGTTTTTTATGACACCTTGGTCCATTGGCTGTAGTTTGGAAGTTGTATTCGGGGGAAGAAAGAGCAAATTCACATTTGATAGTCTTGAAGACACATTAGGAGGATAGGAAGGGCAATTGTCCACAAGCAAAGCAATTTTTCTATTTTGAATGCACATTTTTCTGTCCAATTTACAAATCCACTCTTCAAAAATGTCACCAGTCATCCATGACTTCCTATTGGATCGGTAATCAACTTCTAGAGATGTTACATTTTTGAATACTCTTGGATTCTTGCTCTTACCTATGACCAATAAACGAAGCTTTTCTTTACCACTCATGTTAGCACCTACTAGTACAGTTATCCTGTCTTTACTACTTTTTCCGCCATGACAATCATCGTCTTTAAAAGTTAGAGTTTTGTTGGTAAACACTTATAAAAAAGTCCCATTTCATCAACGTTGAAAATATCATCAGGCTGATAATCTTTCAGGATTTTTTGCAACTCGTTGTTTTTCCAGTCATTACAAACTGCTTCATCTACACTTCTGCTTTCTCCAGAAACAACCTTTTCTTTGATGGCATGCCTTTTCTGGAATTTGTCAAGCCACCCAGAACTTGCTTGAAATTCGTCATGCCCGAAATGTTTTGCATACTCCAACGCCTATTCTTTAATGAGTGGACCAGAAAGCGGCAAATTTTGATCTCGAACAACCTTGATCCACTTCACAACAGCTTCGTCAACTGCTTCATAACTGCACGTTTTTGAACGTTTTCTTTTCGGTTCAATGTTTTGATATGATTTCATCACAGCATCTTGGTTTTTTATGATAGTTGATAGTGTGCTTGCAGGAATACCAAATTTTGAAGAAATCTTTCTTTTTCATACCACTATCTACGTCTTTAACAAATCCACTTTATCTGCAACACTAAGGCATTTTCTTTTTGACATTGTAAATCGAGAGGGAAAACAAAATCAAATTGAATTGGCACAGCACTAGTTAAAACAATTTTTGCTGAAACTAATCATGGAGAGAGAGGAATCACCACCAAACAAAAGGGGTAGATAGAAACTGGTTTTGCTACAGGACAGGTTGCATCCAAAATTCGAAAACGACTGGGGAGGGGATAATCCGGGAATTCCAGAATGGACAAACAACGTGTTTGTCCACTCCAGGGGTCCACACTTTATCTACAGCTGAAAGTGGGGTTTGCAGTGACATTTTCTGACCTTCCCTTTTCTCCTGACTTTCATCTTTCGTGAGGTAAAATGTCTAAAAGCGGAATAAAATCTCCAATTACGCTTCCAAAAAAATTCGATATATGGAGATTTTTTTCGATATATAGAAATAGTTTTTCTATGTAATGAACATGTGAATTTGCTAGAAGTTCGATATATGGAAAATTTCGATATATGGAAGTTCGATATATGGAGGTTTGACTGTAGTCCCTTAATATGTGAGGAGTCGTGACACTTTTGATGTGATGAATATTTTCACTGTCTGAAAATAGCAAAATTATGAGATCTAGCTTGTTTGACGTTAGTGATGGATGGAAAGTCGGCCATCAGTGTAAAATACTGCTATTATTATTACATTGATTGTTTAAGGCTAGTGTAGTATTTAAAATGTGAAACCTAAGCACCAAATCAAATGAGAATTTTGCAATGCAAGTTTGTATTAATTGAATTTGATATTAGTTTACGTCGCTCAGTATTGGTTTACTAATTGTTTCCTTCATTTTTTCTGTGTAAGCATTACTGGGCAAATATATATATGCGGGCCCACCCATTAAATTTAGGCACGAGACGCCACTGAATTAAAAAGAGTTAAATGATACTGGAGCAACTAAATTAGTATTATAAATATTAGATAATTAAAGAGAAAACCACAGAAAAGTAAATGGCCATGTCAGTATGATTCTATCATGAATTCGAAGTTTGAAATAAGATTTTTCAAAACTCATTTAACTTTGTGTTGCCTATTAACAAAACACATATGTACTTTTTCATTAAAGGTACTTGGTTTGGTCCTTCTTTACTTTTTACCTTGGCGTCATTTAGGGGGTGGGGGGTTAACATCTCAAGGAGGCCAAGCCATCTTAAAGTCAGGGGAGGGGCTCCCCTAACTTTAAGAAATCAATGTTAACATATAAGTGAGCATGGTTTTTGTTTTTTCCCGAATTGAAATTGCATTGTGTTTGCATCAATTGTCCCCCCCCCCCTGAAAAAAAAAAAAAAAAACTTGAAATTATGGGCCTACTTCGCAACAATAGAAAAAGTGCTTGTTGCCATTGGTGATATTTAGAAGGATAGGGAAACCCTAGAAGTTAGAAATTAAGGTGAATTTAGAATGTTGCCAACAACCAAATTTTTAGTTTGCAATAGCAATAAATAAATTAAAATTACCAAAAATTATTTTGCCAAGTGATGCACGTACGTACCTTTAAGGGAAAAGCACCAAAACACATTTTAAATTATTAGCATGAAGTATACAATAATTGCTTAAAAAACCACTTACTACATGAAAAGAGTGGATTTCCAGTCATTCCAGATGGGCATGCACACAAGAAGCTTCCAACACTATTGATGCAGGATGCACCTGAGCCACATGGATTGCTTCCCAAACATTCATTGACATCTTAAAAAAAGGAAGAAAATAAATGAAATTAAATTTTGCATTTAAAAACAATAGCTGCAAAAAGAAGGGTTCGTGAATTTTCTTATTGATACTAGCTGGTAATATTTTAGTTTACATAAAATGAAAATATTTTTTTTTTGTATCGAATATAATTTGCTTGACTGTTGGGACGAATAATGCCATTGCTTCTGCTACTACATTTTGCGCTTTATGTATTGCAGCAGATAACAGTTGTAAGCAATTCAAATTCTAGAGCAATGTAAACATTAAGTAGCTTAATAACTATACTAGAGTTGTAAAAGAAGGAACAATTTACTTAAATGATTTATAACAATAACTGAGATTTAAGAGATAAAAGGAGACTGGAATTGAAATAAAGACTTAACACATACAAGGATATCCTTTTAAAGTTTAACTTTGTTTTTCGTTGCACTTATTTCATTATTCACTAAACAGGAGTTTTCATTATGAGAAACCTTACCCTGACATTCAATGTTTCCATTTCCTTGCATTCCAGCTGGACATAAACATTCGACGCCTCTAGGTCCTTCGATACAATTGGCATTGCTTCCGCAACGCACATCTGTGCACCTGCGACTTGTGCCTATAAAACAAAAATATTTTATAAACTCAAAAATTTGGCAAATATTTCTTACTCAATTATTAGCACATTGTTAAAATTGAGTAGATTTACCTCATGTACATCAGTCTAAGGGAGCAATGAAATAATAAAAAAAAATATTATAATACAATTTATCATACGGAAAAAAAATTAACAGCACACAATAACTTACATATCTTTAATAATAAAAAGAGATAACAATGTCTTTAATGTACAGTAACCCCTCATCATATTGTATTGGGTGACAATGAGAAAATGCAATATATCCGAAAACACAATACAGCCGTGGTCATAGAAAGTAATGATTCAATTAACGTAACAATTAAGGATACCTTCCTCTACAAAATTGTTAGTTCATTATCATCTAATAACATTAAAAATATAATAAAAATTGAAGAAAATTAGAGTACAATTTTTTTAAAACTAAAAAACTTACTGCACATTGAGTATGGATTTCCTGAAAATCCAGGCTCGCATCTGCATTCATTTGGTACCCCATAAACGCAATGAGCATTCACACCACATGTTGGCAAACAAATTGGTGGCAAGAAGGCTGAAGAAAAAAAAAACTTACTTTAAATCATGAACTCATAGGTTCACAGCAAAATATTAAGATGTTATGCAGAGTCTTAGTACAACTCATTTAGCACTCATTAAAAGGAAAAACATGAACATTTAAAGACAAAAATTTTGGGTTATCTTCCTTTAAATAGGGCTAGGCCTAAGTCAAAGAAAACATGAGTTAATGGAGAAAGTTAATTATAAATTTGGAGGGGAATATGACTAATGGTTGGGTGGGGGGACCTCCTCCCTCCCGGATACACCATTGAGCAAATTTAGAAAACTCATAGCAGCTGCATTATCAATAAAAAGACATATGTTCAAAAAAAATAAAAAAATACATTCAATACTGATAAATTACAATGGATAATTTTCATCGTGGGGATGTCCATAATTGATGTCACTCTTTGAGGGAGTAGGGAGGGGTAGTAAGGAGTGTGACATTGAGCATTTTTTGCAAGACTATGTTAATGAAAACTGGCGTGTCATGTGACAAAGAAGGGAAGGGGAAGGAGTCAAGAATGTTTTTAAAAAATGTGACACCATTGATAGACAGCGCTAGTTTACTTTCATACAGAAAAACACGTTTTAAAGAACGATATTTGCAGTTAAATTACCTCATCAACTCCATTTTATTTTTCTGAAAATGTATTCCAATTTCCAGGAATCAAACGCATAATGATTATTATTTACTCCCGTAGTACATGAGGTTAATTGTATGTACGAAAGATAGATGCGAGGAAAAAACATTCACATAAAATTGCTAAAATGTCTGAACATTTTTTTTATTTTTTCGATATTTTAACACATCAATGCAATTTTCAGACAGATTTTTACCTATAAATAATACCTTACCCAGCCAGAGTGAGATAGTTCGCGCGGTTCCATTTCAAACCTTTGTTTGTTTACGTTTTCATACGATGGCGCAATACTTCACTCTCTAAACAGAATATTTTCTTAAAAACACTTACAGTAGAGTGCGCTGCAAGCAGTCGTGCTGTTGAAAGTAGGATAACTTTTTACGCCAGTACGTTACAGAAACTCCACATCTATTATTCTGGATTTTGAAATTGTTTATTTTTTCTCTTACAAACAATCTCGCGATTAATTAATACTCGATACCTCTATACTCGAAATGTCGTGCTTTTCTTACCTATGATTCGCTCTGTAATCTTTGGATTCGACTGCTATTTTGGCCCGTTCTTTTTTCAGTTTTGGCTTGTTTTGTTTGTATTTTATACTGATGTTTCATTTTCGACGCATTAATCATCTTGAAAAAGTATTATTTACTAAACTCTCCGTGTTTTTAACCACTGGGTAGAATAACAACAAACTGTCTTCTAATATGCTTGTTTTGATCGGCTTTGATTGTTCTTAATGTATTAAATATTCATAAACAGTGGAGCTATCGATCCTTCTTTTTCTTTTTTTTTATATTTGTACAGCAAGTTAGAAGCGCAACAGCTTAAAATTTATTTTTACTTAATAAATACGGATGCTAATTGTTAATGAACTTGATTTTATAAATGTATTTTCTTTTTGCTTCGTTAGGAAGGCTTTCACAAGACTCGGAGTACATTTTGCACTTTAAAAAAGGCTAAAAAACAAGTGCGCACTCGCAATACGATGCTACACATACGGTAAGCATGGAGTTGCTTGTCCACCAGGAACGGTTGCTAGGCTCCGTTGCTATGCATAAAGCACGTGGCTGCTACTGCCCTATAGACGGACAAATATAACGTCCTCCTTTTAAATGGGCTAAAAATAACACTGAAGAACAGACACTGAATGGATGAGTTTCATGTTCGTTTGAGCAAAAAGATCGCTCACAATTGTCATATAATAATTGCAATTCATTGATTACCACTTATGTTAACTGATTATTTTTAGCAAGGAGTTTTTGTAAGAAAGCATCAAGACACTTGTAAATTTACACATAAAAACAAACGAACAAATATAGGCAAGCAAAAGTTCAGTATCTGCATTAAACTCTCCACTTACTTTGAAAGTATGAAAATCGGTTTGTCCAACAAGTAGTTATAAGAATGGACAAAAAACGAAGTGTGAACAGGTGTATCCAACAAGGGGAGGTCATTGGGCAGATTGTGCTTTTGGAATTATGAAGATTTTTTGTTCTCAGAGATACTTTTTGCAATCCGTGGTGGCCTGATCAGTAACTCGTAAATGGAGAGTTCCGAGTTCGATGCAAGTCAGAAGATCCTCCGTGTACGCTAATGGGGACTAGGGCCCGCAATATGCTTGTGGTCACAAAGTCCTCCAACCCCCAACAGTTACCATTACAAATCAATTGTGCAAGGTCAGTTATGTTATTCTTTTACAACCAATATACTTACGTGGCATACACATGAGCGATGGATTCCCGATGAAATATGGCAGGCAGACGCAATTTCCTGTGTTTATGTCGCAACGTGCTCCTGTTCCGCAATTGACATTTTGACAACGTTCTAAAAAAAGTGAAAATTAGCATATATAAGTTTAAAAATGATTAATACTTCATTTTGCTTAGATGTGAACAATTGCTAACAATCTAACTGTAACTTGTAATTTGTAACTTTAAAAAATATATATTTCTTAAATATAGACTGTCGTAAGGGCAGAAAATATTGTTGCTTCCCACATTAATATCGAATTGAGTTTAAAGATAAACCTATTATACGACGCACTCTTTTATCCGGGAGAACTTTGCACGGGATCCTAAGTCAATCATCCACTTAAAAACTTTTGTTTTTCGAGTGCGACATTCAACTGATCTGAGCCCGAATTTCAGTTGCTTAATTTCTTAGTATTTTCTTTTAAGAGTACCTGCCAGAAGCTGGTGTTTTCATTTGTAGGGAAACCGCATTCAGTTTTGTGATGTAAATCTGCAACTGGAGGCTAAATTCAACTGGGAGCCGAAACCAAAATCCAAGTTTTTGTGTGCTTCATTTTCAGTTTCTATTTTTTTTAATGCAAAAATCCAAGTTTTTGTGTGCTTTATTTCCGTTTCTATTTTTTTTTTCTTGTTCTGTTGAAGTTTATTTTTTTATTTTCGTTAAATAAACACGAAACATACAAATAAAACTTTTCGTCCCTCTCATTTCGTCTTTAATGACACGTAAGTTATCCCAGAAATATCATTAACATAAAACGAAAATATCGTTAGGTCCACAAACGCAGGGAAGGTGAATATAACTTGAAATATTAATTTAAAAATTTTAAGAAAAAAAAAACGCTTCATAAATGGTTAAAAAAAATAAATACGTTTAAAAAAATATCTTTCCAAAAAATAAAATAATAAAGTAAAAAATGGAAAAAAGTACGTCTTCAAGCTTGAAAGTTTTTATTATAACGTATCTCATGTGGTATGATTAAGTAGAAGTTTGATTTAACTCATGATATTACTCATTATTAAAAGCTTCTTACTCAAATGAGAGATTGTTTATAATTAAACAGCATTTATTTAGAGTGCAGTTTTATTACTTTTCGTTGTGCTTTTTTACGTGGAAAATTGCGCTCTTGGGGAGATCTCGGTAATTTTTTCTCAAACTGATCTCAACCACTCGATTCTGATACTCAGTGCTGTTCTCACAGTTGTTTAAGCGAATACTAGAATCCAAACGGGGGAAAATAGCGATAAAGGAAAAAAAAAGAAAAACTTACCCACACAAGCTCCATTGCTGCTACAAACTTGATTGGGTGATGCACATGGTCGTTGTACGCTACATCCACGGTGTTCTGGAAAGTTATATCATTGTTTCTCAAAGAGAACATAAATACAAAAATAGCAATTTTTCTTCATAAATACTAAAATACTTTTTTATTCTATTTAAGAAAATAAATCTTGGAATAAAGTGATTCAATCGCTGTTTCAATCCTATAATTTATGATATTAATGAAATAGTTTGAATTTATTTTCATAATATTGATTGTTTTAATAAAGAAAATTTATTTAAGACATCTCATAAATTTTCGTTTTTGTTTACTCACGTTTACGGAAACTTATTAGTCGTACAAGGAGAGGTATATCTACGTGCTAAGACCAAAGGTCGTACCTGCCTTTTTTAAATAAAACTGAGTTGTCACAAGCTCTTTGTTATGTATTTCACCCAGATGCGATGTTCAAAGGTCATTTAAGTAGGGTAAATAGTTCTGAAAAATACTGGAATGGGACATCTGAATTGATTATATGAAGGTGTAAACCTTAAAAAAGTAATTTCACAGTTTGAGCACGACTGCAGGTACCACTTTTGTCCTTTGTACATCAGTATATGCACATGCTTATTTAACACACTGATATGGTGTAACAAGATACACAACTTCGTAATATTAGCAACTGCCCGCCACTGATAGAGCAAATCTTGAAGAAATTTTGACAAAAGCGTAGAATACTATGATGCAACCACTGATTTCCAGTGGATACAACGCTGTTTTCACTGCAATAGCTGTTTACGTGCATGAGCTTCTCAGATACATACCCGAATGCTCTTAACATCGTTATTGCCCATGGAACCGATTTCTCGTTGCGTGTCTAGTTAATACTTTATCTATGATTTAGCATTTTTTTGACATCTTACCTGGCAGGCATTCACCACCTGCCCACGGATTTCCTGAATATCCACGCACGCACTGACACACTGCTTGGTTCCTGTTATTGACAATACAACGAGCATTCATTCCACACCATATTCCAGAGCACGCTGTTGGGGGAGAAAGAGTAAATAACAATCAATGCATTTTCATTTAACCACATAGCAATTGCATAATTTTAATCTAATAGGAAGAGTTAAGTTGAATATAACTGTGCTCATGCATTGATTTGAAAATACAGCCGAGCTTCGTAAAAACGAACTACATGAGACCTTTAAAATATCAATTCGCCTTAACCACAATTTGTCTTATCCGACGAACAGTGAACAACAAATAATGGGACAGAGATCGGAAATGTAGTTCGTTTTAAGCGTGTTTGAATCAACGAGTTTGGACTATTTCTGAACGATATCCTGATTATCTTGCGGCAAACCTTAGTTAAATTGTAAGAATGCAATTTTCAAAATAATAACGATTAAAAAAATGAAAAAACAGAAAACAAAATTAAAATAAATAAATAATACAATATAATAAAATAATAAATAAAAATAAATAAACAAGTAAAGAAATAATAGTAATAAGAATAATTCTTTGAATAAAATGCTGAACTCAATTTTTTTAATTAAAATTAATGGCTATCATTTTTTATTTACAGCATTAATTTTATAGTTAAAATTGTTGGTATTTCTTATTATAAAAACAGAGTTTGAGACCAGAAAAGTGAACATTAAAATTTGCCCTCTTTAAAACTTTCAAAAGCCATCTTCGCAATATGGTCATGTTTGGCTCAGAGATCACAAATGCTCAGCTTCATCAGGAGACAATTGATGTAAATGATCTGAAGGAACTCTCTAAACATCAGTTAGAAATAAAAATGACAAACTTTTTGAAATGTTCACTTACGTGATATACATCCTCGTTCTAAATCATTAGGATTTCCAGTATACCCAGGTCTGCACTGGCAAACGCCTCTGTGATCGTCTCCATAACACTCAGCATTCGGACCACATACAGCAGTCGAGCATGGATCTGGAATAAACCAAGAATTATTGTAAAACTGAGAAAAAAATCTCCACCATTGAGCACGAAGCCAAAGAATTGCATTTAGCATTCGACATGATTTCAAAAATATAAGTTTTCAATTCCTTCTATAATTAATTCGAAATTTCGATCAAATTCCACCTTGCGTACGAAAATAAGCTCTTTCGAAATATGACGTCGATACATATTTCAAATGCCGTAAAATTATAGCTTAATATTGCGAAATTAGATTGTAGTTAAATAATTTACTTCATTTCGCGAAAACGTTTGATGACATTTCTCACAACTGCATTATGAATGCTGGCACTAAATCTCATAAAGTTAATTTTTGGCAATGAAAAAAAATAGCTATAGTATGTAGAAATTTCATGCACTTTCAGCCGATTAAATATAAAATTCAGTCAAAGATGAAAGATCAAAAATTCTTGTCTTTATTTACTTCAGATGCGCATATAACCAATAGCAATTACTGTATAGTATACAATAATTGCTATCAATGATATGTAACTTGTATACAGTGTATACCAGTTGGGATGATATTAGCTTATGTTAGGCAAAATAAAACTTACCAACACAAGCGCCTCCACGAGAATCGCACACAGCATTGCGAGGACATTGACGATTTGATGAACATCCTGTTGCACCACGACCTAAAGTACAGAAAGAAGAAATTCAAACTACAATAGGTGATAACTCAACTTTATTGTTCGAAAGTGCGTCTGAATGCATTCATACACAATTTTTTCAACCATAGAGTATAATGTTGTATTTAGAGTGCTTTGGTCGAGCAAATTTTCAAGTTTTCCTCTCTTTCTATCTATCATTGCTCATAAAACATTAATAAAAGAATATTCCGAAGGCATTTTATTTTCGTCCAAATATCAAAGTCAGCAGTTGTCCAAAACATTTTCATTTCATCAAAATATCCACCCGTGAACACTTATCAAAATATTAAACTTTCTCTATAAGTATATTTGAATTTATGTACTGTTGATTAAAAATCTTTTATAAGATTTAGTTCAATTCATAAAATATAATAAACTTGTGCTACGTACGGATTTATAAAACCTAACGAAATTAATAATACATGATATAAAATAATGATGAAAAAATAAAACGGTAAATTATGCCGAGGACATTGAATGAATGAATTTGTCCTGAAAAGTTAAAAATTTAAATGAAAATTCTACGGTGTTCATTTTGACTTTTAATCAAATTCTGATATATTCCACGTTAAAAAAAAAAGTCCGCTGCGTATTTCTTTTTAATCTGCGCAAAACCTTGATGGTAGTTTTCGCTAAAATCAAGGTTTATATACTTACATCCCCCTTTGTATGCATCTCCAGAGGATCCTGGTGGGCATAAACACTCATATCCACCGAGCCTGTTGATACAGGTGGCTCCCACCGAGCATGGTCCATTTGGATCTATTCCTGCTTGGGATTGACATTCGTTGATATCTGGAAATAAAGACAGTGATATTAATTGTGGAAAGTGACAGAGCTGATTTAAGTCTTCAACGCAGTTCCTTTTCGACAACTAATAGATTTATTAGCTGCGCTGAAAAAGCATCAGTTATCTGCCTTGTGCGCCCTAAAATATTTTCGTTTTAAATCTTTAGATAATATTTAAGAGATATTGAAAATTCACAACAGCATATTTTTTGAATCCCGTAAGAAGTTCCAAATCGGTATGACCCCAGGTAGCATATCTCGTTTCATAAACGTTGTAAAATAGTTGTAAACGTTGTGATAACCATTTTAAAATATTTATGAAACGTTTAAACGTTACGTGTGCTAGCTGGGCAGGCTTAAAACTGTACGAGTCAGAGCAGTTTAACGTTGTGGCAATTATTTTAAAACGCTTAAACGTTACATTGGCTACTTTGGAGACTTAAATCCATATGCGGAGTAGGGAAATTATTTTAGCGTTGTGTTAACCATTTACAAACGGTTATGAAACGCTTAAACGTTGCACGTGCTACCCGGGAGGTTTAAATACATATAAGGCTTAGGGAACTCATTTTAACGCTGTGACAAACATTTTAAAAGGTTTACGAAACGTTTTAACATTACATAAGCTACCTGCGAAGGCTTAAACATATAAGGCACAGTGAAATCATTTTATGCTTTTAAGTCCGTTTTTTTTAAAAGGAGTTAAATTAAATTTGTTTTAAAATTTCAATGATAATTTAACAGGAAATATCACGATAGAAAATAAAACGAATTTTAATAGGTCGCTGTTGACATTTCCGTCAACTGCCTCCGCAGAGCGTATTAAGAATAAAAATATTTACAGCTTGTATCATACAAAATTTGGAGCTTTGAAGCTTGCAAAATATAATCATGCGAAATGCATGGTGACGCAAAAACAGTAAAATGCTGTAGGTGTCTTACCTCGGCAACCTTCGTTCGGATTCCCTGTGCATCCAGGTTCACAAACGCATTTTGGTCCTTTTCCAGTTAATTCGCATTTAGCGTGCTGTCCACAAGCATAATACTCGCAAGGATCTGCAAGAGACAATTTATTTTTTAGTAAAACTAAACATAATTTAAACTCGCATAATGTTTAAGTTATATAATAATTGAATGATAAGAAACTGCAGGGAGGGATATTTTAGTTCCAATCGTTTTCAGTAAATTGCTAAGGTGACCATTTTTTATTTCCTCTAAAACGGTACATTTACCAATTTCGGACACCTACAAGTGTGAACCGATTAAAAAAGGGATTAAAAAAAAGTAGTTTCTGACCGACAAATCCAGACATTAAGTATTGAAAGATAATATACAAATTTGCGTGATTGCATTTGATGTTTGTTCAAATAAGAATGAAACTTTCGATCGATTTACTTACAATTTACTTTGAAAATCAACATTGCTTTTAAGAATTTCAACTGTTCGTTTTCGCTAGCAAACAAATTATACGTCAGCGAAAATATTCTTTCTATGAAGGCCCGGACAAGGGTAAAATATAATAAATAATTATGGGTGATTAAATTTATTGGTATAAAAATGCTTAAACAGCTCTGTTTGAATCCTTAAATGTCCTGCTCTCTCATTTCAGAGAACGGAACGTTTCAGCATGAAGAGGACAGCAGTGTCCCCACTCACTGAAAATGGGACTTATGGTCTGTTTATGACTCCAAGAATTTTCACGACAGTGAAATGCTCCAATGAAATAATTACATAAAGTAAGCGTCAAATACATAATAGATATAAATAGCGAAACTTTACGTTTTAAATGAAGAAATAAATTACGGGGCTACTTACGTCTGCATGTTTCACCATCAAGCAAAAATGGAGCCAAACATTGACACTGTCCTTTCACACATTGCATATTTGCCGGGCAACTGTTCTGACCTCGGCATGCGACTTCTGAAAAAACAAGAAAGAATCATTTATTGAAAGATTAAAAAATAATATCATCAAATTTCGAAGTTGAAAATGTGTAGTTTATTGAATGTTTTCTTTAACTGATGAAAAGGCAAAACATTAGTTTGAATATTTTGTTTCTAATTAATTATCTGAAAATCAAAAACAACATTATCAAGAAAATATTTGCAAAATATAATCTCCTCCTTTTTATCGTGTTTATTAAAAACTCATCTATCTATGTATTTACCTATTGATATCCTTCACTACAAATATTAATTTCGTGAAAACCCCATGTTACAAAATATAGTTTTTCCCCAGCTTGTTCACTAAAAATTCAACAAAAGTTACAAAACTTAAGAATGTAATATACATAATTTTTACCGATATCTCGCAGCATTATATTTCGACATTGTGATACTAGAGATCGACTAACGGACTTTTTTTTTTAAATTTTCATTGGATCAATTTAAAACTATAAAACTTATAGAACTTCCGAAAAAACGTGTTTTACAATGACTTTTCAAAACTCGCTGAAAATTTCTAGATTTGTGAAGTTAGTTGCGTCAGAGATTATATATATATATATATATATATATATATATATATATATATATATATATATATATATATATATATATATATATATATATATATATATATACATATATACAGGGTGAGTTCGATCGAATCTGCCATACGAAAAGGGGTGATAGAAGAGCCCAAGTGGAGTATAGAACCACCCATTAGCGGTGTCAATTCGTAACCGTAACCGAGTTATGGTATATTTAAGGAAAATTCGCAAAAAAACAAAATTCTGAGAAAAAGACCAATTTCTGAAGTTCCTGTTGGGTCTACGCACAAAATAAGCACATATTTCGAAAGAACAGAAAAAATCCTTTAAAATGACATCTTTTTCATCAAGATAGTCGCACTTTATAGAGAGTTACAAGCTTTCAAACACTGGAAGCACTCAAAAATGAAATTTCATCAAACTTTTCAGTCAAAAATTTCAAAAACAACTGTATGAGTTACAACCGGTCAAATGCACCAAAAACTTTCCCATTTCACTAGCTTTCAGATGATACAACAGAAAATCATATTGGGCTTCAAGTTTAGCAGATATTCTGGCTTTTGTTTGAAACAGTATGAAAATCGTCCTTTGTCAGAATATGGAAACCAGCAAAGAGTCAGACTTTTATGTTCTAAATTTTCTATTTCATGTAAGTGTACTGGTTTATTTATTCGAGAAAAGGAAAATTTTATAACTAAATATTAAATTGTTACACTTTATTAAGTTAATAATCACAAGAGAAGATAACAACACGTAGAAACAAAGGCAGCATTACTTTAACGCGCTTTTCACAAAAAAAAATTCAAAATTAAATGAGTTACACTAACATCTATGAGTACATTTACATGTAAACAATCCTCAACATTTCCCAGAGCTACTGAAATTATCATCCCCCACACCGGATAGATGCCCTTGGCCTTTTAAGAGCAAAAACTACCGTCGCTCTCAATGAAACTTCATTTCTCACTTTTGCTACTGCTCCATCAAGCCAAATGCGCAAGTCCTGCAAACTGGTTGCACCTGAGCAGTAAACTGCTTGTTTCAAGAATCCCCAAACAAAGAAGTTCACTGGCGTCAGGTCTGGTGATCTAGGTGGACAAGGAATAGGACCCAAATGACAGGATGAATGGACTCTATGAAATGAAATTTCATAGAGAGCGACGGTAGTTCTCGCTCTTAAAAGGCCAAGGGCATCTATCCGGTGTGGGGGATGATAATTCCAGTAGTCCATATTTTGAGGATTGCTTACATGTAAATGTACTCATAGATGTTAGTGTAACTCATTTAATTTTGATTTTTTTTTTTTTTTTTTGTGAAAAGCGCGTTAAAGTAATGCTGCCTTTGTTTCTACGTGTTGTTATCTTCTCTTGTGATTATTAACTTAATAAAGTGTTACAATTTAATATTTAGTTATAAAATTTTCCTTTTCTCGAATAAATAAACCAGTACACTTACATGAAATAGAAAATTTAGAACATAAAAGTCTGACTCGTTGCTGGTTTCCATATTCTGACAATGGACGATTTTCATACTGTTTCAAACAAAAGCCAGAATATCTGCTGAACTTGAAGCCCAATATGATTTTCTGTTGTATCATCTGAAAGCTAGTGAAATGGGAAAGTTTTTGGTGCATTTGACCGGTTGTAGCTCATACGGTTGTTTCTGAAATTTTTGACTGAAAAGTTTGATGAAATTTCATTTTTGAGTGCTTCCAGTGTTTGAAAGCTTGTAACTCGCTATAAAGTGCGACTATCTTGATGAAAAAGATGTCATTTTAAAGGATTTTTTCTGCTCTTTCGAAATATGTGCTTATTTTGTGCGTAGACCCAACAGGAACTTCAGAAATTGGTCTTTTTCTCAGAATTTTGTTTTTTTGCGAATTTTCCTTAAATATACCATAACTCGGTTACGGTTACGAATTGACACCGCTAATGGGTGGTTCTATACTCCACTTGGGCTCTTTTATCACCCCTTTTCGTATGGCAGATTCGATCGAACTCACCCTGATATATATATATATATATATATATATATATATATATATATATATATATATATAAGCAAGATTAACAGTTTAAGTTCTGCAAATTAACTAGCGCATTTATTGTAGCTAAAAATCAATTGCAAATATGAATATAAAAAAGAGAAAATAATAGCTCATGAAGAGTAACTGTGCATAAATTGGAGTAACAAAAATAAATAGAACAACAGTAAGAAACATCAGAAAAAACATTTAAAACTACGTGAAATGTAAAACGAACATGCAAAACATCAACATGGGTAATGTGCTGCTTAATCTTCAGAGGGCAGGAGCAGCATATAGATTTTTTAGATTCAGTTTTGCAGGTTTCATGAGTGTTTGTTTGAAATAAGTCAGCATATACTCGTATATATATAATCTCTGACGCAACTAATTCGAGGTTTGCGCGGGTAAAATGTGCCAAAAATCATGAAAACATCAAATAACTTAAAAAAATTATGCAAAAAATCGATTGAATAGGTACGTCAGCTAAAAATGCAACTGTTTGCTAAACTTCATCTTGCTATACAAACGAACACATAAACATTTATATACAGCTTTAGTTTACGGTTAGAATTTATTTGCTACGACAGAAATAAAAGCAAAAGTCTTCTCGACGCAAGCGAAACAGCATTTAAAGTATCTAGATTTGTGAATATACGAAAATATTACGAAAATATTTACGAAAATATTTACATAATAGTTGAGATAAAAATGAAATATTACCAGTTCTCATGCAACCCTGTCTTGGGTTTCCAGTATATCCTGATAAGCAAAGGCACTGAAAACTCCCATCTAGATTAACGCACTTTGCATTAGCTCCACAAATAGAAACGTTTTTGATTTCAGTACATTCGTCAATATCTAGCGAAAAAAATAGAATGATACGTTTGTTAAGCATAACATAAAAAAAAAACAAGTATACAAGCTAATCAATTATTATTTTTTAATTTTCATTTAAGAATTTAAAGCTACAGTGAACTCTCCCTTATACGCCGCATCATTTATGCGCCTTTTTCATTTATACGTTGATTTTAAATGGTCCCAGCAAATTCTATAGCAAAATAACATCATTCGTTTATGCGTTGCTCTTAAAATAAATATTTCACTTATGCGTCGAATTTTCGCTAAAATGTAAAAATAATTAATTAATTTATTTAAAGAATAAGCATTTTTCTTCACCTTCCTCTTTAATCTTTCGCCTTTATTGATCACGGAAGGCATGTTTTTCGCATGAACTAGAGTTCGAAGAGGGAGAATTATTTATTATGCATCGTTTTAAATCGAGGGGGGAGGGGGAATTCAAAGGGAATAGTTTGTATTTAGGTATGCTACAATTTTTGTTTTCTATTTATCATTGTAGTTACGTTACAGTAATTGCCAAACCGTAGTTATACGTTCCTTGTCTATAGAAAAATTCTTATTCATTCTCTCATTAGAACCTATGTTGCGTTTTAGTCCTTTAAATAAGCTTGTTCACTTATACGTCTCTTTCACTTATGCGCCTTTTTCTGTTGGTCCCTTGGGTCGCCGCATAAGTGAGAGCTCACTGCATTATATTTGTGGGAACTACTCGTAAATGGATTTTTGTTGGGTGGGGTGATGATGAAAAACATTGCGGAATAGTTCAATTCCTAGTCCTAGTGCGAGCCCTGAAGGCTTTCAAGTCCAACAAACCTACCTCTACATTTGCCATTAGCATCTATTGTGAATCCACGGGGACAGATGCAGAAGCCATATCCATTTCCTGTATATACACATTCTTGATTCTGCGGACAAGGATTGGTTGTAGAGCAGTTCTGAGTTACCACTGCAAGGAAACAAATGAAATATTCAGTAAAATCTGGTTTTCAAAAAAAAAAAAAACTATGTACACTCATGTACAATGACTAAAAACTAGTACTACTAGAAAATCTCTAGGAAACTAGGATTTCATGAACTTTTCTACTTACTACAGCTCTTTCTTAAACAGCATCACTTCAGAAAAATCTGAATCGTCACTACTGTAGAAAAAACTGTAGTAGGGGAGAGCGGGGCTAAAAGTTCCGCGGGTAAGTTGTTCCCTTTGAAATAACTCAGCTAAGAAAAAAGATACATGTATTTTGTAAATACGTCGTGAAATAGAATGTTATAGCGCACAAATGGCGGCCATTTTAGCCAGCCCAGTGGCGTCCGGTGTATCAAAAGCCGAGCACGTGCATTACTGATTTACGAAAGTAAATATTTTTGTTTTTGGTGTTTTTGGTCTTTCGCCCTAAATTGAATAGTTAATGTTTAGCTTTTTGGTTTTTTTACATGAAGATAGATTGTGCACCCTTATATCCTACGCTGAAACTATTTATGTTTCGTTATCTAACATATAATTTAATGTTTTAAAGACATGTGCTTTTGGGGCTAGTTGTTCCCTTTTTTGGGGGCAAGTTGTTCCGCGGAACAACTTGCCCCATAAAAATTAGCAACTATCCTGAAGAAACGTCTTGCCCTATTCATCTGAACCAGTGATGCAGTGACTTAATACACATATAAATAAATATTATATGTTACTGTGAAGACCGAAAGTGAGATTTCATCAAACATAAATCCAGAAATATTCAGTCTATCCGATAGATATATATTAGATATAAAATTTTCGAAAAGCGAACCATGTAAGCTATCGAAATATGTTTCATACTTTGATTAAAAAGTCATAATTTCGGAGAATCGTATTAGAAGTTCTAGATAGCTCCCTGTTATAACTGAAGACTGAACCAATTATCTCAGCTTATTAGCTGTTGAAGCTGTTAGTTATTATATGTAATTTTCATTTGTTGCACTGTATTAACTGTATTTTACCATATTAATGTGTTATAATTTACTATTTACTAGGTGAGTTGCCCGGCTTTGCACGGTCTACCTTGAGAATAAAACTTTTGTCAAGCAACGCGTGTCTATAAGTCCCGACTGCATTATTAAGTTATTTTGCCGGCATCTAGTGCAAAAAAGAAATCAATCGCCAAAAAAAGTTTTAAATCCCGTCGTAACAGGAAAAGCCTCAAAGCAAAGGTCTCATCAGAAAGATCGAAGAAAATACGTCCTAAAGGAAATTTTCTCGCGCAGCTTTGGAAATTACTAACCGCTTCACCCGGCAAAAAGATACAGGCGTTTTTAAGTTAGTAAAAATCAATTTCAAATTGGATTTACAGAAATCGTCTGTTCTAATTAGCGTGAAAAAAATAAATGGTAAAAAAAAAAGTTGAATAAAAATGGGTTGCCATTTTTTTTTCTTGAGCGTAAACTAATTTTCTAAATATGGCCGATTTTAACAGCATTCAGTGGATTTTTCGCAAAATATCGCCAATAGCGCAAAAATTGAACCGAAATTCAAGAAATCATTTTCTTCGGCAAATTTGTCGCCAACTTGGCGAGCTGTCACCAAGTTGGCGTCAAACACTTGGCGACCAAAATCTTGGTGATATATCGTCAAGTGATTGCGCCAATTCATATCACTTTTGTCTACATTAAAATTAACTGATTTACTCCAAAGAAGGGTAAGCCCCCCCCCCCGGGAACATTCGAATGCAACCACAAGGGGAGGTACACAACTAGACCTCCCTCAAAGCCAACATATCAAATTAGAATCTTCTACGGTATACAGTTTTTGAGTTACGCGACATACCTACATACGCACATGCGTAACATACGTACATACAGTCATACAGCCGTACATAAAGTCATACTAATATCAACCATTGTTTTTTTAATACAAATTATGTTTTTAAGGAGTTATTCATCTCGCAACGTGGTTAAATTCGAAATCAGCATCGTTATTCATCGTCTTGTTAATATCGGAACAATTTGCCCCAACCACGGAACAACTTGCCCCAAGACGGGGTTAGTTGTTCCTTTTCGGCTTTACTTGCTATGAAATTAATTATTAAAAAACCTTACAAAATACAACTCAAAAAACAGTCTGTATATCAAAGGGACATATAATACTAAGTTTTAACCTCGGAATATTAATTCTAGAACAAAGTTTTCAAAACGAATTTTGAGCTTGATCAAAAAACGGAACTTTTAGCCCCGCTCTCCCCTACACTAGAAAACCTAGGAAAGCGGCATTTCATAATTTTTCCTCGTTATGATACAGCTGTTTTTCAAGCAAAATTGTCAGCGTTGCTAAAGAATAAGCTGTACCGTTATTAGAAAACTTTTGGTAAGTCCAATTTATTAGTGATTTTGTAGCAGTACTACAGTTATGTTTTAAAGTGTAAAATTCTTTATGGGAGTCCAGTTTACTAGAGATTTTTTGGCAATACTGCATTTTTTTTTATAATATAGTGCAAAAGAAATTATATGCTCCCTAAATTAACTTTTTTTTTAGAATGAGTTTTAGATTTTAGCTCCAATGCTATTGACAACGATCCTGATTGAAGTCGAAGAATTTTTTCTATCATGCGTACTTACTTATGCAGTACTCTCCTTGCTGCACAAATGGTGCTCTGCATCCACAGTGTCTAACTTGAGAACCGTCGTCCAAGCAGAACGTGGTTCCTGGACACTGCTCGTCTTTCTGACATTCCATTACTGAAATAGAAGACGAAAATGAAAAAGTTGTCGTTCACAGAAATTAAATCATCTTCTTTCTAATTATAAGAAAAGATCCGACTTCAAGACATTCGTAGTCACAATACTTGATCGAAAACAAGTTGCTTTTGATTGTGTTAAGGGCGGTCCTTGAATAAAGTCCCGCTTTGAGGGCGAAGGGCGGTTTGAGAAATGGTGTCGGCTTATGCCAAATGGAAAGAAGGAGTAACAAGAAGGGGGCCATCAACACGCTTATGAAAAATAACGTGACGTGTGACAGGGGGGGGGGGATTTGTGGCAAAGGTGGGAGGAGTTTGAAATGTTGAAAAAAGTGTGACATCATCAGTGGAAAGTCCCTTACAACGTTTCACAAAATGATTCCAAAAATGGAATCGGTCATAATTTGTGCAAATCAGTCAGCGTTTTCGACATCAAGCATTGTAATTTTTCAAACTTTTACACAAACTAGTAAAAGACTTACGTTCTGGGTAGCATGCACTGTACGGATTTCCCATATAACCAAGTGGGCATCGGCAGATGTAACTACCTTCCATGTTTATGCAGAATGCTTGTTTGCCGCAAGCTGGTTTGTCACGTTTTTCTGTGCATTCGTTAATATCTGAAAAAAAGTTTTGACGCCATAAGCATTTGCAACAAAATTTCTTTTGTAATGTCAAAACAAAATAACTAGGAGCGCGTAGTAAACGTTCATAGTATAACATTTTCATAAAAGTACTACAGTCAAACCTATCTATCGCGAATTTCACGGGACAGAAGAAAAATTTGATACGGAGGTTTCGAGATACAGAGGTTGTGATAAAATTTACAAAAATAAGCAATTGGAATATAGCGAAATACTTAATAGATTGTTTTGCATTGATATTGCTGAATATTTTACTGTACATGTTGTGAGTCTTATTAATTGTGATGAATATATCAATAGCAAGCTAAGGCATACCTTTAAGTACAAACATAGTCTTTGAATGATTTGTGCAAAAGGTGATTTTTGTCTCCATGTTATCAGGGCTGCGGAGTCGGAGTCGGAAGGATTTTGAACAACAGGAGTCGAAGTCGGAGTCGCTGAAAAACATGCCGACTCCGACCACCCCCGATTTGGATGAAATTTTATGGAGGTGAAAACATATCTTTGAAACTAACATATACAAATTTTCAGCTTCCAATATCCAAATCCTAAGCATCTAGGATTATTAAAAAGGGCTTCAAAATGGCGGGTCTGCTTTGTGAAACGAATTGCTATGTTTGGGCTTATGCAAGTGAATAAAAAATATTTGCGGCAAAAATGCAATGTGTTAAAATAAAGTTTGGTAATTTAACAAGAAAAGGATTCGTTTTGTACGGAGTCAAATGGCAAGAGCGGCACTTGTCTTTTGCTCTGGAGAAAATGGACTTTTTGGGAGGTCATAGTGATCTCCGAGAATTGAGGTAAATGTGGTGAAATTACCTACGAGAATTCGAGAAAATTGAGCTTTTTGGGAGGTCACAATGACCTCCCGTGACCTCCAACTGGAATACCTCTGCTTGATACCCCCCTAAACTGAGTTCTGGCTACGACCATGAATAAAAATGAAATTTCTAAAAATGGACTTAATATTTCAACCTTTGTTTAGTGTTTTTCCCTCTTCACATTTGGGGAAAAAAGTAAATAATAAAAAAAAGCAGAAGTCGGGTGTCGGAGTCGGAAGTTTTAAAATGCCGGAGTCGGAGTCGGAGACGACCATTTTTCCTCCGACTCCGCAGTCCAGCATGTTACACCGTTTATAAAGGTGACTAGAGAAGAAATTCACAAATGAGAGTCGTCGAAATTCGAGACAACGAGGTTTTCGAGAAAAATCATTCGAGATAAACATGAGGGAAAACATTAAACTTATGCTCTAAAAGTAGGGAAATTGAAAAATTTCGACATAGAGATGTTTTCGAGATAGGCATGTTCGAGATAAACAGATTCGACTGTACTTTTACATCGAATGTTTCATACATTCGTGAACTTCATTGAGTCTGAGACACACAAATTCCAAAGATCAAACTCAAACTCCATGGTAATAAGACTGTTTCGAAGCGTCTCGGATTAATTCTGGCAACGTTCCAGGATTTCATGGATCCCACCAGTTTCCTGTGAAAAATGAGTATATTTGTGAAAAGTTTCCTGAATCGCTGCGTTTCATGAATGCCGATTTCTTACTGTTGCGAAAAACGTTTCTGGGTATCAGTGTGAATATTTACGCAATCAGTTTCGTTGCGGAGCTTTGCCCTTCCATATTGACAGAGCCTCAAACAAGGGCAAAGTGTAGTCTCTGGATATTGTAACTTTTCGGGAAAAGCAGGCAAAATAAGCAGTTCTTCATTTGCATGCAATTCGGCCTGAGTATCGACCATATTTGTTTTTGAAGCTTTACCCGGTGAATGAGGAAAGCACCAGGCTATTACTAAAAACTATAAACGTGTCTAATTTTTCTTGGATGGTTTCTCATTTATTCTAGAAGCATGATTGGCGTTGATTTTGAAGCTCTTGTATTCACCAGTAAGCTTCTAGGTAAGTGTCAGGAAAGTAACGGCTTCCAGCAGGAAATTTTCCTGTGTTTTGTTAGGTATACTCCTAGCAAAAATTATATTTTCTAGATACCCATTATTTCCCAGGAAAGTTATTGTTCTTTTTTCCTTCTTTTTACAGCGTGCTCTAGAGTTTTATATTAAAAAAATACTTCTGCAAGGAAAGCACTCTCCGCTTAAGCCCTTACCCCCTTAAGAAAAACTGCTATTAAGTTATAAATGTCAACGTTTCATCTTGACTGAGATTGAACAAGCTTAAAATAATTTTACGCCATAGAAATTTAGTTAACGTATTTACGAAAAAAATATTTTTAAATAGAAATATAAATAAAATAAACGATTTTTGTGAATTAGATACAAATATTTATTAAGTTTCTTACCTCTGCATCTACCAGAGCTTGGGTCTCTAGTATAACCTAGCTTGCAAATACACTGAGGTGTAGTCCCCGACACGACACATTCTTCTTTTCCAGGGCAAGGCTTTTTCGCTGAGCAGGTAAGTGTGGAAGGTTCTAAATAAAAAATATATATATATACTAAAAATGTAAGATCAGCCACATAACGTCAGCCACTGAAAACGAAATGGGATCTTGGGTCTGATAAATTGAAAAACTAATGCCTCATTGGAAACATCTTTAAGTGTCCCCCGGGTTTATCAAATGACGTTTTTTGATACCTTTCAACTGTTAGTATATTTACTGTCGTGGGAACGTAAAGGGCAATGTCTGCAAACTTTTCATTTTTCATTTATTTTGCATTTTTATCTTGTTTTATTGTAAAAGCTTCCTTATTTGGTTTCCAGTGAAAACAAAGCACGAGAAAAACGTCCAATTTCAAACGTATGCCCCTACTGTTACTGTGGAATCTAAATCGCGGTTAATAAAATATCTTAAACAATTTCTCTAGATACGGACTGCCCTTTGCCTTCCGACGGTAGTATAAAGCAGGTATGTTGGTTTTTTAGTACGCATGCTCAAGATAATTAGCCAGTGTGTTACGGTAGGAAATCACAGTAGATTATATTATATGCACACTCGTCCACATTAGGAAAATTAAGCTAAAGAAACGATTTTTTTCCTTCTAGTTTAGTTTTTCATAATAGTGTAAGCGTGTACTCGGTAATGAAGAGAAGAAAAAAAAATCATTGAGACTATTTTTAGCAGTTGTGTCTGGTGTTAAAGACAACGATCCATTTACACCAAGATATTGATTTCTTCTACAGGTGTAGAAGAAATACCGTCCTTAAAAGAAAGAATCATCATCCTTTTTTGAAAACTGGGTGGAAAATCACATGAATAGGCAGCTTGTGCGCCTATTCATACGGTAAAACATGTGAGTAGGCACGTTAGATGTACCGGCGAATGTACGGAAAATAGCCAACATCAGGCTACTTGTGGACAAATTCAGAAGAACCGGTATCATCAAATGTTAATGGTCATCCAGGACTTTTTCCATCTGCCACGCTACCAGTTCGTCTGAATTAGTTCACTAGTTGCCTATATTGGCCTTTGTTGGTGGCTGTTTTCCGTATTTTTGCTGATCCAGCTGAACCGTCTCCTCATTTGTTTTACCACCTAGTTTAAAGGAAAGGATGGGTATTCTTTTGTCAAAGGAGAGCATTTCATCAAACACCTGCAAAAGAAATCGATAAATTAATGTTATCTTGGAAATGGATCGTTAATTTTGGACTACCGTGCATTTTGGTAAGTTTTGGGAAGTTGAGCTGAAACTTTCATTTAAGTAATAAAGACATACCACTCTTGATGCATCCTCTATATGGATCTCCTGAATATCCATGCGGGCAGATGCATTCATAAGATCCTGGGCTGTTGCGACAGACTGCATCTTGTCCACACACTCGTGCACCACTGCTGCATTCATCAATATCTGAAAGGTAAAAAGTAGAACTGTTTTGAAGAAATCCAGAAGAAAGTTTTTTTTATGGAGTACAAGAGTCCTAAGATGGAAAATCAAACTGAAAGACATTTTTTAGAAAAAGGAGATGAGTAGCTTTATTGGTTCAGAAAGGGTATAACGGAAACTAATGGGTTCCGTGAGTTTTTTTTTTTTTTTGCAGAATGCTGCGCAGCGTAGTGTGTTTTGTATTTCATAAGTGTATTAACCGTGCTTTCAAATGTTAAAATCTTTTTAAAATTTCAAGCTAGGGGGTAGATATATCCTAGGTCAGAGACGATATTCTTTTAAATTACAAAAATCAGGAGGAATACCTGTGTTCGTAAATAGTTTCCAAATAGTTGGAATTATGTTTTGCATTTAAAATAGTTCTCTTGAGACTACTTTTTGACAAATTCGATCAAGTTCCAGTTATGAGGGAAACTGCACAAGTGCAAGCTAAATGTAAGCGTGAAATTGAGTGACAGCTATTAAAATTGAAGAAACTCTGAAAGAAATGTGGCAAAAGCAGAATATTATATCGCGAGTTGTGCAGGTACAATCAAGTGAAGTAAACCATTCGGATGAATTAGCAGACAGTATTTGTCTGCCAATGTTCCAGTTTTTTGACGACTGTTGAACAAGAAGCTCAAAATTGTATTAACGCTATTACTCAGAGGCTTATTAAATTAGAGAACAAGTTGTTCTTTTTGGAGTGATGTCCTTTCTATTATTGAACTCAATTTGAGAACAAACTTCTTACGAAAAAAAAATGGTCTGTCTCTATTATTTGGAAGAATATTCTTGAAATTGAAAGCTCAGCTGTTCATGTTTAAGATGCAATATTTCAGATTGGAAGAAAAATCGGACCTTAATGGTTTACGGATGTAACCGAGATGATCCGGAAAGTACATCACTGTATCGGCGCTTGGGAGACTAAGTGGTAAATGCTGTGAAAAAAAAGCCACAACTTCAATCAGAAACACTACTAAAACTCCTAATGGAAAGTATAATTTGAGGATTATGTCCGTCTTCAAAGCGACGAAATTCTGAATCTCAAATTCATTTCTTATCGACTTGGAAGTCAGTTTTGCGATTGAAAAAGTACAAGGAAATCTCATATGAAAATGTGGCGCATATCATACCAATGCATCCAGGTAAGCTGTTGCTACTTCCAGTATACCCTGGTGAGCAGACACAAATAGGATCCTTATTGAGATCAAGCTGGCACGTTGCATGATCGCCGCAGAAAATGTCATCGCATGGATCTAAAACAGGACGGAAAAAAATCAAGATCAATGTTCAACACCAAGATTAACTCAAGGCACATTATCACATTTTATTGAGGGAAAAATCTTGATCATTAAGCTTCTCATTTTCCAAATTGTATGAGAAATTAAAATTTACATACGTTTGCAATCTTCTCCGAAGAACGGTTCAGGACATTCACAATGACTTCTGCTACACACTGAGTGACCACGGCAAGAGGCATCATCGCGACATTCAACCATTGCAGTACCTGAAAGACATATTTCAGAAAAATATAAGGTGTGCGCCAAATAAAGTCATGTAGACCAATAAATCTATTTCCCCACTGTCCAAAAATTCCCTTGCTCAAGACTTCATCGTAGTCAGAAAGCTTAACTGATAAAAGAGCGTTGTCAACTAGTAGTTTTTAAGTTCCATGCGACAGTATAGTCGAAATTTTTACAAAAGGGTGTTGTCAAAATTAAATGAACTTATTTTGCTGAATGTTTCATTTGTATTGCTTACTGTAGTTTTGAAGAGTAAAAAAGTTATTTTTTGTTCCTGAAGCCTAATTTATGTAGTTAACGAATTCAAAGAGAAAAATGTCACTGTATACTAGTGTGGGGCGAAAAATAAAAAGTTTTTCAGATCAACTTCTAATAGTTGCCGAAAGTTGTCTTTGGTGATAGTTAGCTTTTGTGGAAAATTTGAGCAAAATCGGTTAATATCTTCAGGGGGCGCTGCGATCGCAAAGTTTTACCATAGCTTTGTTATGGATTTTATGGTTAAAATATCAAAAAGAATGCCTTTAGCTAGTCTCTTTGCGTTTTTTTTACTCAAAAGATGTTTTCATGCATTTAAAGCATATGAAATGACTCACAAACATTGTTTTATATGATATATTTATAGTTCAAAAAAAATCACTTTTTTTTCATGTTTTTGTTTCTTTTTAAATGCTTGAAATATAAATATATCATAAAAATAATTTTTTGTGAGTTATTTCATATGCTTTGAATGCATGAATATATCTTATGAGTAAAAAAAATGCAATGAGATTAGCTAACGGCATTGTTTTCCATATTTTAACCATAAAATCCCGATAAAAGCTATGATAAAACTTTGCGATCGTAGCGCCCTCTGAAGATATTAACCGATTTTTCTCAAATTTTGCACAAAAGCTAACTATCACCAAAGACAACTTTTGGCAACTATTAGAAGTTGATCTGAAAAACTTATTATTTTTCGCCCCACCCTACTGTATACTGCCTTTTACCCCAGTGCTTCTATAACTGAAAAAAAAAGATAATAGATTGTAGCCTAATAAGGCCATTTGAGAATATGATCCTGTTCTGCATATGATGTATGTGTGTGCGCGAACTGCGCTCAGTAGGTGATTAAAAAAAAAAAAAAAAAAAAAAAAGCGGAAAATAACGAATTATCAGTGTTCGATCGATATCAGTGTGACGATCGATCTTTCTCTTTTCCTTTAAAGCAAGTATGGATCTTTTGATTTCATAAAATGTTATTTAACATGTTATCATACTGACAATAAAAAACTTCTTTTTCTTTCGGTTTTTGGTTTGATTGCTCTTTTTGGCCTTATTCCCCTAGACTTAATCCTATTGGAGAATCGTGTATATGTCAATCTTCAGTAATAAAAATTTTTTGACCTATTATTTTTTTTTCATATAAATTTATGCAAAAGTGAAAACCTTTCACGTTTGGGTATTTTCAACTCCCGTATTTCTAAGAAATGCTCTAAAGTACAAAAAACACATTCCAACCTACTTACACCTATCAAAGGGATCTCCACTCGTTCCTGGTGGACAACGACAGTCAAAAGATCCTGGTCGGTTGGTGCAAATGGCAGAAATTCCACACCTTCCATTAGGTCCAAATGCTTGTGAACATTCATTGATATCTGGGATTTCAAAAAAGAAGTACTTAATTAGCCTTAAGCGAAGTAAATCACATCAGAAACGTTCAAAACGTCTAAGACAGCGATATCATCGTTTAGTAAATAATCAGTAAGTAGTGATTAATTTCAATGTTCGAACATAATAATTCAAATTCTTTTACAGCTTGTGCATAAATTTTAAACATAATGAATTAATCTGGAAATAATTTTAAAGTGAACTGAGATGCAATTGGATGAAACATGGAAATTATTTTACCTTGACACTTAACTCTACCATTTCCTGTGAATCCTGGTGGACATGAGCAAGTGTAACTGCCCAATTTGTTCGTACATATAGCCCCTTCTCCACAACTACCACTTGGTCCGAATCGGCGATCGCACTCATCAATGTCTAGGGAGGGGAAAAATACAGCATAAATCTTTTCTGTTTTCCAGAAAACTGAAAATCATAGATAATCTGTTGAAACATGAAACATATTAAATTATAATCCTAAAAAAAGAATCTTCACTATCTTTAGCTGTCCTATTTGATGTCTACATTTTGAGTTTAAAGTCATTTGCTTTCTCCGGCTTACTTCAACCACAACTGAGAAATGATAAAATAATATGCTTATACTTATTTACGCACCTTCACAGTATCTGAAAGGATCCCCAGTGAATCCAGCCGGGCAGTAGCAGTGGTAACTGCCTTGGACATTGTTACATGTGGCACCTTGTCCGCAAAGACCAGATGGCCCATGGGCGCTGTCACATTCGTTGATATCTGAAAAAAAATTAAAAAAAACCCTTCAGTAATCCCGTAAAATCTCTAATTAACAAAAAATAATATTATGCTTTTGATGAAAACTTTTAAAATAATTTACATTTTTTCAGAAAACTTACCTTGACAACCACCTCCGACATTCGTAGGATCGAAACTATATCCCAAGTTGCAAACACAACTAGCTTCTCCTTCAGTTGCTTGGCATGTAGCGTGTGTTCCACAATCGATTTCGGCACAGGGTGCTGATAAAATTGTAAGAGTTTGTTAAGAAAAGGAACAAGAACAATATGAGAAAGGTAACTGATTCAGTAAATCAATGGCTTAAAGCTAAAGTTATTATTACGCTTTGCAACCGAGATTGTATTGAATGGTTTTAAGATGAAAGATGGAAAATGTACTTACATTTGCATGCAACTTTTGGATCTCCCTTCAAGTTATCCGGGCATACGCATGAATAACTTCCCTCGCTGTTGATACATTTTGCATTTTGGCCACATGGAAATCGTCCAAACAGGCATTCATTGATATCTAAAGAAAAAAAAAGAGTAAACATAAAATAAACATCGTAAGAACCACATAAGCAAGAGTTGCTTTCTTATTAAAGAATATTTGAAAGCCCTAATTGATACAGCCTCGTTTTTTAAAGAGCCTCGTTTATCGAATCTACTGTTATCCGCCATAGCAGCCGCATTTATATTTTTTAATGCTGGGCTACTTTTTTTTTTTTTTTTTGTCAAGACTTGATTTAGAAGTTAAAAACCATATTTTGGAAGCAACCATTACATAAGCTGAGCGGCAAGAAGTCAGGACTGTCGAAATTGTTGTTCCAAAGATGGTGAAACTTGACAGCAAAGAGGTTGCGAGATGCATCAGAAAGGCAGATGAAAATCACTAGATTTTTTTTCCCCATTATTCCTGAACTCCTTTACATTACATAATTTTGGTACGTAAATTAATGGAATTAAATTGTTCGGAAATCTATTTTAGTATTTTATTATTTCTTTATTAATATTACCCTCAGTATTTGCGAATTTAGCTTATCCGCCTTCCCGTTAGATTGTTTACGGAGCTAACTGGATTTTGCAGTACTTATTTTCAAATTGTTAAGCATTGCAAAACCTCCGTTTATAAGGTTTTGAAAGTATTTTCCATGCTTGGAAATTTTTCATTTTTATTGCTTATACTTTGAAATTTAATCTTTATTATTTTTCCTTCGAGACATTGAATTTCACGCTGAATTCAACTTTGATACTGAAAATCATCATTTGTTTGATAATTAAATAGTTCTCGTCCTTTGGATCTGCGTTCTTCGATTCTGTGCCCAACAACTACATTTTCTAATTGACACTTTTAGTGTCATAGCTTTCTCTATTCCTCTTTTTTAGGGAGGAAACTGCACAGTATCGTTTTTTCCATAATTATTACAATATTGTCACTATCACACATATTGCCAATTTTATTTGAGCTGTTATGAAGTGGTTCTTTAAAATAATTAAATTATCACTCGAAAAACAGGGCTTACCTCTGCAATGGCTCTCTGATTCTTGCGAAATTTTTTCATAGCCGTGTCTGCATTCGCATCTGTAACTGCCAATGATGTTCTTACATACTGCATTACGGCCACAAATGTTTTGTGTTCTGCACTCATCAATATCTATAATACAAAGTTAACGATTAATTTTTGTGTTAGTTGAATATAATTATAATTTTGATGTTGCAGCTGTATTCGTGATGTCCATATTGAAAAAAGTTGTTAGGCAGTAACACTTAAATAATACTGACCAACGCATTCGGATCCAACCACTTGAAAACCAGATCTGCACTGACATCTAGCTCTTTTGCATTCTGCATTGTCTGAGCAATCATAGTCACCTTCGCAAGTGATGTCAACTTTGACTGGAAAAAAATAAGTCATCAAAGATTGAAATTCAAGTCATCAAATAAGTCAGCAGCGAGAAGTGAGAAAATTTATGATTCCAATTTTATGTATCATTTTGCGTTTTGTTTTTATGAAGTAGTGGAGAGCAGAGATGTTTAGTGCAAAGATGAAGCTTTTTTTTTCGTGTAAAATATGACACTACGTTTACAACTAAAATTATGTTAGTACTTTTTTGCATCTACAATATTGTATCCTCAATGGTTTTCCGTGTATCTACACAACAATGATCAAACATAGAAAAACTTATTTTGTTAGACTTTTGTTAACTAGAAGTTTAACAAAAAAAAAAAAAAAAAAAATGTGTTCATGGGCAGAGGAGAAGTCTGCTATAGAAAAGAAATAGTAAATTTATACTTGCATTTCAATTGTTAAAAAAATAGTAAAATAAAATAAATAAATATATAAAATAAAATAAAATAATAATAATATCAAAAAATAAATTAATTAAGTTTTTTTTTGTTTAAAATATCAGAAAAAGTAGTTAGTTACCTCTGGTACATGATTCTCTGGCATTTCCATCATAACCTTCATAACATTTACATTCGAAGGTACCAGGCAAGTTTCGGCACACAGAATTGTCTGAGCACGGATTCTGTTGGCATTCATCAATATCTAAATGTAAGCAAGAAACATTTTTGAAATTTATGAAGTAACATAATTGTGGAAGAATTTATTCTGTATGTCTCAATAAAGTTACTATAGTACTGTTGACGTCCCTCTTCTTAGTAATCAGCATGACTGCAACTTCTTTTTAATGATTTAATTTTCAGTTGAGAAAAGTAAACTAATTACTAATACCTGGCTAAAATTAAGAGCAGCAATTACGAGGGTAATTTCATACCTACTTGGTTGATATTCATTTAAAGTAATAAATTTTCTCAATGATCCGTCGTATAATATTGAAATATTTTGAATGCTTTTTTGATTTCTTCAGGAAAAGTGAATTATGCTCCACGAAAACGGAAAATTGAGCCACTGTTCCAAAAAGCTCAGAAGATTATAGATTATTGTTGTTATAACCTATTTACTTAATCTTTTGTGAATATCACTATCTACCTTTCATGCCATACTAAAATTCAATCGTTTTGTATAATATGAAGAAAACAATGTGTAAATATATATCAATGTGTAATTCAGTTTTGTTTCATGAATTTAGAAGGTTTTTGTTTACAAAGCGCTCTTAAAAATATTCTTGAATATTTTATGAAAATTGGCCTATAATGCTAATAGCACCAATTATATTTTAAAGGTTGTGCAGCAATTAAAAAAAAAGTGGTAATTTAACTTCCATACGATATGGAGAATGTGGGCTCATAAATTAGTAAATTAAAACATGAATCCGTGTAAAACAAATTGAAACCTGTTAAAACAACAAATAAAATTTTTAAGAACAGAATTTAATTGATGCGTTGTTAGTCGTAAGTACACATGGGCGGAAGTTGGTTTTACGGTTTTAGAACACATTTTTTTATGAATCTGTTAACAAAATTATTTTCGTACCTAAGCAAGACTGCAGTGGATTTCCAGTATATCCTTCCGGACAGCTGCAAGTATAAGAACCGATGTTGTTGAAGCACTGTGCATTTCTTCCACAGGCGCCTGGTCTAAGACATTCGTCTTCGTCTGTGAAGAGCAGAAAATATTCAGTACTTTAGGAAATGAAAAATCTCAGAAGTTGGGAAGTAAAAGAATGGCACTAAGTACAAAAGATTTGAAATCTCCACTAGATAAACATTTGATGCAATAACTCAAGAACACCTTTTTGATTTGATATAATTTAGCAATTATTTTCGGTCGCAGGACATTTTCCCAAAAATGCTACAATTCGTGATTGTACGTAAGGTAAGGTAAAACATTGGGTCTACTCTATACGAAAAAAAAAAAACAAAAATTAAAACAAGCTTTTACATCAATGTCCCTTAGGATGACTTAAATGTTTTTAATAATTATTTAATTGTCTAACAATTTGTATAAAATACCGGAGTTTTTATTATCTTCAGAAAGTACTCTGACATGATTTTATTATAGATGGTCTGGAACTACCGACGTGAATTTATTTTTGCCGATCTCTTAAAGAAGCATAGCTTTTGTGTTTCGCTATTGTACTAAATTAGTGTTTTAGGCAGGAATTCAAGTGAAACAGGTGATCGCAAATTGCTATCGCTACTGGAAGTCGAATTACATTAGAACGTTTCTTGACAAAAACATCGTGACGTCGGCGTGACGTTTGCGTGACGTTTGCCTATGAAAAATTAGCCAGATAAAACGTCACAGCCTACTTGGCGAATAAGAGGAGATCGCTGACTGCTTGTGAGCTCTTATTGGCTCCACCCGTAGTGACGTCAGTGCCAAGTTAAGTTGCATTCTAGCAATTAGCATTTATAGCGATTGAAACTTATCCAAATTTGCGAATTTGCGATTGCAATGGTGGTGGAGCCAATAAGAGCTCACAAGCAGTCAGCGATCTCCTCTTATTTGCCAAGTAGGCTGTGACGTTTTATCTAACTAGTTTTTCATAGGCAAACGTCACGCAAACGTCACGCTGACGTCACGATGTTTTTGTCAAGAAACGTTCTAATGTAATTCGACTTCCAGTAGCGATTGCAATTTGCGATCGCCTGTTTCACTTGAATTCCTGCCTTAATAAAGGAGCTGGAAAAAGTTTTTCTACAAAGGTGACAGTAGAATACTGCTGAATCAAACCCTTGTAAAAACAATTTTGTTTTTTTTTAAGGATAAATAAACAATTTGTAAAATCCTACTTTTCAAAAAATATTTTTTTTTTTTTGAAGTTCATAAAAGTTCATGAATTTAGCAATAGAAAGTTCCACTTATAAACAATTCTCTATATCTTCCAAAAGACGCTTTTTACCACTTCATCTTTCTTAATCAAGGCCACTTATCCTCAATCAGTATTCATGTATGCAGTTAAATGTCCTTGGTCATGCAAGAAGTTATAATTCAATACATTCTTCCAAGAGGGCAAAAATTAATAATCTATAATAAATTGGTTGTCTTCAACGTAAACATTAATTAACAATGTGTTATAAACTAGAGTTCGTGATGCTTCAGTAGTATATCGCTTAGCTGCAGAAAACCCAGCCAAGAAAAAAATCGTCAGTAAGACATTTTAACGATACTTACCATGGCAGCCACCTGATAAGTATGGATCTCCGGTATGTCCAGCTCGACAGCGGCATGTATAGCTTCCAGGAGTATTAGTACATTCGGCATTCACTCCGCAAGCGTGGGGACATTCATTGATATCTGGCAATTACAGTGGATGGGATCAGATAAAAATTCACGAAAATAAATAGCTTTAGCAATTTGCTGTTGAGAGAAACGCGCAAAAAATATGAAATTCAAAATGATTTCTAACATTTCGTGCATTAATAAAATCTATCGTACTTTACCATGGATGTTCCACCGTTAATGAAAAGGGGGAAATCGGAAAACTTTCCCATTATTGCGTTTTGAGAAATATAATTATTGCTTGGAAATCTGCCTACAGAAAGCATTACTCTCAAATTATTATGAATTTATGGATAAATAACTTAAAAGTAAATGATGCGTGTGTAGATAGCGGTTAAATACTTTCAGCCTTCATTCTCTTAGAAGCGTATTTAAAGGGTATATTTTTTCCAATGAACTGCATTGAACTATTTGAGAACTTTAATTACTATGTATTTTTGTCATTTATTTTTCAAATTAGATAAGTTTGAATAATAATATAAATTTTAGCAAAGACTGTTTCAACTGCAACTTGAAATTTCGTGTTTCCTACACGAACACGTTTTGCGATCGCAATCCGCGAACTTTCTAATAAATGCGTGTAAATTTGGGAAATATTTCAAAAGAAAAAAAAAAGCGGAATTCAAAGATTTAAAAGGTTCTTAAAGCACAGTAATTTTTGCGTTTATTTCAAGACAGAATTTGCAGCCGTTCTTACCAGCACATCCAACTGTTGGGTTTCCAGTGTATCCTTCAGGACATACGCAGTAGTATCCTCCTTTGGTATTGACACATTGGGCTCCTTGCCCACATGGTGGCTTGGGTCCCCAGCACTCGTCAATGTCCACGCAACCAGATTCTGGTGTTGGATTGCCCTGGAATCCTCGAGGACAGCTGCATGTGTATCCGCCTTTGGTGTTAGTACATTGTGCACCAGAACCACAAGGATTACGTCGACATTCATCCATGTCTGAAAAATTGATTGAGCAGAGTTCAGCTTCAAACTGAATTTCAAGTTAGTTTTTAAATGATATTGACGATTGATGTTTTCTGATCAGGGAAGTAAGATTACACCAATCTTCATTGTGTAAAGTTCGTTCATATTTCAAGAAGATAGAGTTGGAATTTATGTAGATCATGGTGAATTAATCACCAACCATTTCGTTCTGACACCCAGTTCCGACTACCAGTCAAATGTCAAAGTACGTTTCAACTAATATGTGTACACACACACACATATATATATATATATATATATATATATATATATATATATATCCACACACAATAGATAATCTGTGAAATACGGTAAAAAAAGACTTCTGAGCCAAGAGGATTTAATCGCTACAATGTAGCAATTTGTGGTATATTTGAGTTCTCTCATACCGTTTAAAAACGCAACATCGTCACCTGTGTTGTTCTGTATCGATACAAAAATGTTTATAGCTAACATTAAATATATTTCTTAATTTTCTATTGTGTAATATAGTGCTGGTGTAAAAAATAAATTTTAACTAAACTTATAACTTTGGTTAAATTCGTTTCGTTTTCTAAAAACCAGTACATAGCTGTGTGTTCCTTTTTATCTTCTACAAAAGCAATCATAAAATAAAGTTGACAAATAATGTTTACAAAAATAACGCTCAAAATAAAAGCTTACCATAGCATTCTCTGAAAGGATCTCCGTCATAGCCCAAAGGACAAAAGCATTTGTAGCTTCCAGGGATGTTTTGGCATTGAGCTCCCTGTCCACAAGCGTCAGGATCCAAACATTCATCAATATCTGGAATAATGAAAAAACAAACGCATAAATGGGATAAATCTTTTGCTAACAAAATTTATTCTTAAGTCTTTCACATGCGAAGAAAATCAGACGCTTTTGATCAACATTAAGGGTTATTCTTTTAAGTGAAATGTAATAATTATAGAGAATTCAGTTCGGTTCCCTTTTTTCCAATTATCAATCATAAAAATATGTTTGCAAACTACTTATCAAATACTACAGCAGTTTAAAATCATGCATTTTACATTACTTTCCTAGCAGCATCATCTCATCGGCCGATGATCGGCCATTCATCGAAACCCGATGAAATTCTCATCGGCCGATGATCCAATATGTCTCATCGGCCGAGCAGAATCCGAGCAGCAAAATCCGATGAGAATACGATGAGATTTGGAGCAATTTACGAGCAGAACAGTCCCGTGCCGAGGAATTTCATCGGGAAACTTGATCGGAAGGATATCGCTTTCCGATGAAAAGTAGCTCATCGAAAACCGTGCTCGGATACTGATCGGAACGATGTCATCGTGCGTTACAGGATCAGTTTACGAGGAGTTTGTTGATCGGCCGAGCAAAATCCGATGAGTTGATGCTACTTGGGTTATTGCATATTTATGTCTTTTTTTAAGTACAAAAGACTCGTAGCCATGAAAAAGATTTTGGCAAGGGCCTTAATTCTAAAAACATAATGTATTAAAGGTGACAAATTACATTTAACTGCCATACTTTAAGCTGAATGTATTTTCTATAAAATTAGTAATACACAGTACGTTAATATATTTTACTTATTGGTAATATGATTACTGTTTCAGGAAGAAAAACTCGGATGAACGCACAGTTGCTGATGTATTTAATCTTCTACAGAATAGGATGTCTTTAAAATTTTGGCTATTGAATGAATTCAACTTTCGAACTCTGAACAACTGCTTTCTTCTTTTGCATAAAAAGTGTTATGCCAATACTCATTGATCAGTTCTACTGTTATCCATTTCGATACGACAAATTAAAAACATTTAATTTCCTTGGACCAGTAATAAAATATACCGATGTGTGTTTAGAAGGAATTAATTTAAAAAAAACGATTAGTTCAACTTAAATTGTGACACATGGAACTAAGTAACAATTTTTTTAAATTGATTCACACCGCGTACATTTTTTTAATTAAAGAAAAAAAAAAGAAGAGGAAGATGGATAACTAAAGTTGCTACTAAAAATACATTGCTTTTTTTATTATTCGATTTGAAAAAAAAAAAAAAAAAAAAAGACAGCACGGGACCACACCTGCAGATCCCAAGTACTAGGTACAAAAATGTCTGTCCTAATTCAATAAAAAAAGTGAAATTTACCGATGAAGTATCATATACTAACTATTAGTCATTTGACAGTTCTTTTTTTTCTCTCATCGTACGACAGCACCCAGGGAGTGGGGCTCTTCGGCAACCGGTATGCTAATAAAGTGCTAAACTAAGGTCTTATTTTTCTTAATTAAAATGAAGATCATTAATAAAAGACAAGAGGTCATTGGTAGGGGGCTGTGCTTACCTGTGCAAGAGACGGTGGCATTTCCAGTATATCCCGGAGCACATTTACAGACGTAGTGTCCAGGCAAGTTACAGCACTCTGCATTCTCAACACAAATGGCCGCCAGGGAAGGAATTTCGCATTCATTAATGTCTGTGAGAAAAGAAGATTGCCGGTTAATTGGAGACAAAGTAATTTGATAAATATTTAAGTCCTGGATAACTTGTGTGTTCCTGTCTGAGACTGGTGGCTTTAATTCGGGGTTTAGCATAATTTTCCAACCTCAGAGCATTTTGTAAGGTTACATAATTTAAGGTGGTGCAAAATCGGTGATCATTAAATTTATTTAACGGAGTTCATGCTTAACTATCTCGGAAGCTTCTAATTTGATGTTATTAATAGTCCATGTCAAGGGAGGAAAAGCATGGTTTGAAGATACTATTAAAGTTGATGATATCATTGCAGAAAAATTGTAACAACAAAATTCGAAAACACCCGAAAGCGTTCTCTCGGAAATAAGATAAAGATCTTTACCTCGCATTAGATGCGTTTAGTAAGATCACGAGGGGAAAAATAGTACATTGGAATCATTAAAAATACTAAATACTAAACTATTTGTGAATGTTGCTTAAAAATTAATAAAATATGGAAAAGTAATATTTAACTAATATTTATCACACAATTCAAAACCGGGTTCGTTACAGTTGCTTTGTTCATCAGTATACTTTTAAGAATCGTTCATACATTTCATAAAAGAAATTTATTACTTGAACATAAAAAATAGAGTAATAAAAGAAAAATGTTTGTGAAAACGTATAAATAATCTGATTTTAAACTTTTACTCAAACTACTCTTAAAAACAAAATATTCTCATTGTTATTATGTGCTAATATATGCGGATGAAAGGTTTAGTAATGTTTCATAAATCTTTTACCTACCCTCTCACACATACGGACACACGCAGAAAAAGAACAAAAACAGCAAAAGAAAAAATTTATACCCTAAAGAAATTTCTAGTCAATTTTCTACCCTTTGGCCCACAATTTAGTTTCTCCATGTCAATTCTAGATATTAAAAGCTAAATATCTCAAACTAATGAATAAATAATGAGAAATGACAAGCAGTTAGAGATTTTTGTACTTTTATTCATAGCATAATTTGCAACAGCATAGTAATGTGCTTAAGAAAACCGAAGAATACTAAGCTGTTAATGGAAAAACTATTAAACGGATAAAATGAAATAACCATAATAATAGTCAGAAACAGAAAAAAATCCTGCTGAATTCGTCTGGTTATAGTCCGAAAACGAGTTTATGAAGAATGAAATATTTCTCTCCACGTCTGAGATACTTGAATCTGATAGAAGAATAGCCGCAAGGGATAGAAACAAGTATGTGATAAAGAAACATTTTTCATTCTTTTGTTTACTTTTATTTATTTTTCTCAAAACACGATCGAATGGAAGTGAGAGTAGGCGATATTTTATGTTCTGCAGAATGGCATCGTCTAAGCCGTTCCATCATTTGCCAAGTGTCCATTTTGTGTGGGCGAATGTTATCTTTAATCTGAACACCTTGAATTTAAGAAGCACCACGTGACGAGGAAATAAAGCAGGACTATTTTTTTTTTCTTTTCTTTCCCAATGATTGTTTAGACAAGTCTCTTTAAGTAAGATCAATTTGTTTTCTCCTCATTTTTCAATAGTTTAGTCCACTTAACAGGTTAGAAAAAATTACTTGGAAGCCTTCTCTCGCCTGAAGCAGCAATAAGAAAGAAGTGAACAAAAGTGAAATTTCAGGCGAGTTCACTTTGCGGCCTAACTTGAAAGGGGAATCCAGTTCCGATTGTTTATATTTGATGTCCTTTCTTAAAACCTATTACAGGCCGCCTTTGATTAGAATGGTCAATGAATCCGCACAGGCAGCCGCAGTAGAATTTGGTTTTTAATTAAATAGATACAACGCTTAATTGAAAACATCAAAACTTAAACTTAATAACGATGCGAATAACTATGATGAATCCTAAAAAATGTTAACAAACACCTTTCTCAAAATGTGCCTAAATATACTATAATATATAATTTTTGAATTATAAAAAGAAAACATATTATAGAAAAAGAGGCTTTTGAGTTTTATTTTTGGAAATTTTTTTTTCAATTTCAATTGAACATTGCAGATCTTTCTTTTCAATTTACACTGTAAAAAATGAATGTTTTTACAGTATAATACAGCTAGTTTTATAGTTAATAAACTGTAAAAATTGCTAATTTTACAGCAATGAACTGTACAACTGCAAATTCTACAGTTTATTACCGTGCACTTTACAATTTTAAACTGGAATCTCTGCTGCCAGTACTATATTGTTGTTTTTACAGTATAATACAGCTAAATTTTCTCTATCTTCTCTATCTCTATCTCTATCTCTTCTCTACTCCCTTCTTCTCTACTAATAATAAAGCTGAAGGTGGTTCTGTCTGTCTGTCTGTTACGCGCGTAGCGCCAAAACCGTTCGGTCGATTTTCATGCCACTTGGCACAAAATTAGTTTGTAGCATGTAGTTTTGCACCTCGAAGCGATTTTTCGAAAATTCCATTTCGTTCTTTTTCTATTCGAATTCTTAACGGAAATTCGATAAAATAGGGAAGAAATATTTCATACACATTTTCAAGTCTTATGTCATTCGAAAGCTTGAAATTTTCTGCACAAAATGACGTTCTTTCGAAGTTTCTATGATCATCAGGAGAGCTGTAACAATTGTTTTTAGAATCCCGGAATTCAAGGCTTACCTTCAGTAAAGCAAGCCAAACGATTCTAAAATGGTTCGACTCGAGAATAAAATTTGTTTGAAAAGAGACATGAAATGAATTATTTTATCAACGGAAATCAACTTTTCATGTTGTTACCATGGTTACGTGTTCATACCTATTTTTGTTTCGTTCTTTTTCCAGCGTTGCCAGACGTAGTATTTTTGATACTACGGTAATATTTTCTCGGCCCAAATAAAGAGCGTAGTATTTTTCCGGCAATCCTGTTTCCAATATTCTAATGACTTAATTAAAAGATTTGGCGGATTTTTTTTTTTTTTTTTTTCATTTTCATAGATTTCGCATTTCAGCAACATTGATTTTGGCAACGTTTGGAAACAGTAGTATTTTGTAATATTTTTTTTAGAGGAGGTGTAGTGTTTTTTTGTTTCAATTCTCTGGCAACCCTGTCTTTTTCCCGGTGAAAATGCTTTGGGACCTTACTTGGCGCGTTTTTGCTTGTCTCGCGGAAGTGAAAGCTTTAAGAGAAACTACACAAAATAGCCAGGGTTACCACGCTTGGCGCGCCTATCGCCCATTTAGCGAGAAAAGGGTACCTAAAGCACAGATTAACCAAATATCGTATCAATTGCGTTATTGCATCGTTCTTTTTAAAGTGTTTCATTTCGGAAAATGTATTGTTTTGTTTTTAAAGCTAGGAAAGAAAACTTTCTTCTTCTTTTAAACTTTGGTAAGATTTCTGTTGGTTTCTGTGAGCAACAAAATTGTTCTTATTTTCTCTTTTAGCTTATTTTTGTGCATCTCCCCTTGGGGTTGCATTCGAATGTTCCAAGGGGGTGTTTTACCCCTTTTATGGAGTAAATCAGTGTTCATTTCAATGCAGACAAAAGTGATATGAATTGGCGCGACCACTTGGCAATATATCGCCAAGCTTTTGGTCGTCAAGTATTTGCTGCCAATTTGGCGACATATCGCCAAGTTAGCGAAAAAAATTGTTTTCTTTTTTTTATTTGGACTCAATTTGGCGCTATTGGCGATATTTTGCGAAAAATCCACTGAATGATGTTAAAATCGGCGATATTTAGGAGATTAATCATTGCAAAACATTTTTTTTTGCATTGTTTCGTGGCAAACTAGGGATATAAATGTTTGAACTGTTATCTTGCTCACTCCAAGCACTATTTTAGCACTTAAGGCATCTTCTAAGAAATTTACAAGTAAAATTAAGTAGCATGGGGTCCATACCAGATTTTTATGTCATACTTTGAAGGAATTATAGTTGAATTACAAGTAAAATAGAGCATTTTTTCTGCTATATCAATTATTTTACAAATGAACTTTAAATTTTATACTACGGGCAAAGCCGTGCGGGTACCGCTAGTACGGTAATAAAACTGTAGAATTGCGAGCTTACAGTAAGAAACTGTGAAATTGCTAGTTTCGCAGTTTATTACTGTGCATTATAACTTTTTTAAATTGGAACCTCGGCTACCAGTATTATACTATAAAAAAAAATTCATTCCTTACAGTGTAGAGTGAGAATTAGAGATCATTTACCTACCATCCGATGAACGCTCACGCCTCTCTCTTTATGTGGATGTATCTCTAGTTGGAACGTTTTTTTTTCTGTCTGAGTTGTATTAAAAGTATTTTCAAGATTGTCTATATAAAACTATGAGAGATATATTAGGCTTCAATGAGAAAAAAATTAAAAAGAGAGAAGGAAGAATCTCAATGCTGCAATATTGCCCCCAAGTTTTCCGAATAGTCAGCAAAGGTTCCTAGATACAGAGTTTTTTGGAAGGTCACAGCGACCATCCGTGGTCTCCCATTGAGGCGCCGCTGGTAATGTCCTATAGACGCAACATCAGTAAAAAACATTTAAAAGCTACTAATTTATTCATAACTTGTAAAACTGTTTCACACGTTGGTGGTCATATTAAAATAAAATAAAAAAAAAAAAACCTCCGTACCATGACACTCGAATCCGTCCCCTTCATAACCGGGAAAACAGGAACAGTAGAAGCTGCCCATGGTGTTGGTGCAGTGGGCGAACACGTCACAAGGTCGATACTTGCACTCGTTCTCGTCTGGAAGAAAGAGATTGGGGTCGTCAGTGTCTAGCGTGGGCGTCAAAATCGTTGCAAAATGGAAAAGAGGTGATAATTAGAGAAACAAGCCCGGATTCCACGTGAATGACATTGTTTCTTTCCAAAGAAAAACTGGCTTCGTTGACCGTTTTTATAAGCTGTCTACTTGACAAGTTGAGCACTTTTTAAAAAAGTGAACCATAAAAATTTGAACCATCAGTTGGATTTTATTCAAAACAGTTTTATTTCAGGCAATACCTACTTATTTGCTGTATAAAAGCCTATTAATGCGCTTAATTTTAGCAGATAGTTTCCTACAAAATCTTATATTTTGTGCTTTTTTTTTTTTTTTGTAGGATGAACCCTGGTTAATAAATGAACACAGAGAATCTGTAAAACATTCATTTATTGACAAATCAATAAGATTAGTTCATTAAAAATTGCTTATTTCAATAAAGATTAAATCCAATGATATGATTCATACTATCAAATCATGGTCAACAAATTTCCAGAAAATTTAGCTGGTTTATTTTATTAAATTAAATTCCAAAGAACTTTACTTGTTTCATGTTGACTGGTGGGGCTATTTGAACATTGTGATTTCAGATCGATCTACATGTTTATGAGAATAATCGCTTTATTCCAGCCAAAGCCGAAAAACATTAGCTATTAATATTTGGTGTCGAAAACTTAAATGATAATTGGGAAAATTGCAAAGACTCCCAGTTACCGAAATCTCCTCAGGTTAGTATTGAACTAACGACACAAGAACAATAACCCCATAATCACTTCCATTGTTGTCTGTCTCGAATAAAGTCTATTTTCGAGCAATTATTAAAAAAAGTAAAGCAGAACTATTTACCTGGCATTTCGCATCCTTGCCCGCCGAAACCATCGTTGCAATAACAGAGATCGTCCAGACACACACCGTTGATGCATCGGGTTATCTTCGGGTTGCAGGTGTCCGTCGTGCAAGAATTACACACGTCTGCAAGAGAAAACAAATTATGCCAATTAAGTTAAAGTTCTGGAATTTTTTAGAAGACATTCAACTGAAGTCAACGTGGAAAGTTAGTGCTGAGAGCAGTTTCCTTATCTGAAGGAATATTAGTGGACGAGTTTCAAAAATGCCCTTTTCATGGTATGAAAATTGACATAATCCCTTCAGCAGTGAAAGAGTCTGAACGTTTTTAACAAAAGGCTTAAGAAATAAACACCTCAACTTGTTCTTGACTATTATTTAGAATTACGGACACTTTTTCAGACGTAATATATCTTGTTTTACGTTTAGAACGTAATAAAATTTTATTTAGTAATAGTATGTGTGATTACAGCGCATAGTTTCTCATGGAAACTATTAATATAGCTCAGAGCTTCAAATTAAATTTATTTTTTTTTTGCATAATATATCTGTGATTTTAAAATTTTCTAATATTCTTGCATTTGGTAATTTACATATTGATCTTCTTCTATGATTAGCTATTACCCGAATCAATAAGTCCAAAGATCTAGAATTTATTTATTGCGTATGAAATCCATTAAATTAAATTTTATGCGTATGAAGAGAAAAATGCTTTATATCTGAAGAATCTAGAGTAAGGGTTCTTCCTTATGATGAGGAAACGATCATTTTTTGGTGCTTCATCATCGTGTTTACCTTAAAGTTTTAGTTAAATCTTCGGACGTATTTAAACTAAATTACTATTTTTAACTGGTTTTATCTTCTGTAACAGTGCAACGCTGAGAAAGAATAGCAAGTAGATTTAAATTTAAGAATATTTTAAGTACATTTTTAGTCTTCAGATTTATTTACATAAAGCACATAAGTATGTCAAATCTCTTAACAGATTACAAGGGTCTCTCAGGTCTTTTGACAAAATTGTGAACAGAAAGGGATTTTTCAAAACGATAGGAATTTGTTTGCATTCTGTAAAAGATGTAACTATTATGATTTTTTATGATAAATTTCAATTTAAAACAGATATAATATGAAGTTTACAAATACCTTTGTGCTATTGATGTAGTAGAGAAAATAAACACGTGTCTGCAGTATCTCTGCTTATTTGTGCCTATTTTACGTTGATATTTTCTCTACTAGATATAATATGGTTTAAATAAAATAGAACATAAAAATGTCTGATCCATAAGCTCAATTTGTCGCATCATAAAGGGGTTTCTTGTAACGTAGAAACACGTAGTGTATGCAGTGTTTTTGCACATTTGTGATTTTAAGTCTTGCATTATTTATCTTTATTTCTGAGCATAAAAAAAGGTAGTTATATATTTGATGTTTCAAATAACAGATATCATAATTCTAAACCCAAAGAACAAGTAATAGTTCAAGAAATCTCTATATTGCAGTGTTCAGTCGAAAAACTGAATCAGGCAAAGGGTTTCGAAGAAATTATGCTGACAATACTTGATTATTAAAACAAATAATTCTAGGAAAGGTTAATAAATTGAGGAAAATTAATTATTTTTTCAACGCCTGATTTAGAAATAAAGTAAATCTTTCAAGAAAATTCAGCACTACCTTAAACTAATTTCATTTTGGTACCTTGATTTTTAAAGTGTTTTGAGGGCGTTGTTCGGAATGAGTAAATATGTTTTAACCCTCTATATTTTCTTCTCTGTAGATATATATTGAAAAAATCTGTTAAATATTGAGAAAAAAAACCTAAGTTTGATTTCTCCACCATTTTTTACAGAGGGAAAACCATTACTCTTCTGCTCACTGCAACACTCGTAATACTATTCTCGTGCTTTCCTTTTTCCAAAGAACACTCAATCTTGGCAGTGTTCCTTGCTGAGAACACCTCCGAAAGTGAAAATATCTCGTGCAGTTAAATTGATACAAAGTGCTCTGCGTGAGACAAAATTATTAAGAAATTTTTCATAAAAGACCTTTACTCTTCGCTCTGCAGCGGAATACTGCACCCACTTCGTAATAACAACCGAAGAATGTGGTTTCCCAACTCCCCATTTCCACGAATGTTGACGAGACAAAGGTAGCATTTGCTTTCTTCTCTGCTGTTATAAAAGTTCGAGGAAAGAAAAAAAAATACTTTCTTCAAATCCCGCACACGTCTGGCAGCAATTAGCCACAGCACGACTCCTGGGGTTGTTGGAGGGATTTACCGTTTTTTTCTGCCATGCCAAGCGGTCCCGTAATGAGTATCTTGAGAAAGCAATATCACGATCCTCCTTTGAGAGCTGATTGGCTACATTTCGTACCCTTTCATCAGAGAAGGCGTGGCATTGAAATTTTAGTATTGCGAGATGGCCACATGATAAATTCTGCTGCTGTTTAGTTGAGGTGTTGACTCATAATCACCGAAGATCCGTGTAATAAACGTTTCTTTGGAGAATTGAAGGTTGGGCTCAGCAGTGAACTAATCTTCTCCATATTATAGTTAATAGTACCACAGTTATTAATATCAACACTGGGATTTGGTCACTTTCACTCTCAACTGATTTTAGTCTTTCTTCAACGATACTTTATTAAACCAAAGCGATCCATAGATATCTGATGGAAGGAGAAAAAATCCTATCTGTGAAAATCTAAGGATAGGGGTGAAACCTGAAATTAACTCCAGGTATAGTGTATGAGACTGAATAAAAGAAAGCAAAGGAATCTTTGCAAAATGTACTTTCTTTTCTTTCTTTCGGAGAAATTATTCATCATCTGTGCAGATGATTTCTTTTGTGAGCTCAGGTAATAAGAGGGCAGCTCTTGTTACAACCAGACTTATCAAGACATTTTTAATGCGTAAAACTTTTAGAAAAAGTATCGCCTTTTGAATTGCTTTTTACTTTCAAGACATTTTATGCTATGATTAATAAACAAAACAAAAGGTCATTGACTAAAAACATTATCTCCTTCAAATGCTTTAATTTTTTTTCGGAGTTTTTTCTTGCACTCAAAGCAGTTTGTTTTCAGCAGGGTAGATGTAACTTATATTGCATTGAACCATTTTTCAAAAGAAAAATTTTACGCTATGAACTGTTTCAAATATTTACTATACATATGACACTTATTTAAATTAAAAATATAGATCTTACGGTACAAAAACTTTTTAAAATTAGGGAAAGACCGCCTATATTGGACCCCCTAAGAACAGGGGCCTGTGTCGCTCAATGTGAAGCAAAACAGAAATGCAAAATAGGGCATCGTAAGCTACAATTAATTAAGAACCGCCCCAGGAGGTTATATTTTCGGAAAATAGGAAAATTATTTTTAAAAAAATAATCTTATAAAAAGTTGCAAAAGTCCAATTTGGGACTATATGCGCCTAAATTGAACCATGCGCTTCCTAAATTGGACCTTACCAAAGAATCATTGAATAATTTATGTTTGAACTATACAGCTTTTTTCCAGGATTTGCAGTAGAATTTCTTTTGCTTCGGCCTCACTTAGGCACTAATGATAAACTCGCCGATGGCATTTCCTACACGTAATCATGTTTTGCACTTCATCTCTATGACAAACATTGCAATGACAATTGTTTCGTGCAGTTTTTTGCTTCTTCTAGTGTGAATTTTTCTGCTATATGCCTATTTTATACGGCGTTAGAATGATTGCTGAGATAGCCTTCCTTTTTGTTCCTTCTATTTTTTTAGGAAAAGGGGATATATGAGCCGGCTTTACAAATTCAAAGTTAGAGTTGGCAATCATGTTTTGATGAGAACTATCCACCGATTCTGCAGAACTTGTACTAATTTAAGTCGTAGCTAGTTCTTGTACATGGTGTACAACATACACCGAACATGTAACCTGTTCAGTGTTCACTTTAAGTAGTTTTATCTGGACTACTTGACTCTAATTCTGCTGCAGCCAAGTCAGTATCATTAAACACATGTCAATAAACAATCCAAACTCTGGTTCTTTGGAATCAACTCACAGCATTTGCCATGGCCTTGATTGCGGTTTGCCCATAAGAGTTACCAAACAGTTCTCCAATGCAATATTAGAAAATGGATCTCATTAGATGTTCTCGCATCCAATATATCACATGCTCCATTAAAATATGTAGACAATGAATAAAGCCCACATCTACGTGCATGATGTGCTTAAAGAAAAAGCATTATCGTTAGACAAGTTTTTTGAATCAATGTTCGTATGTAAGTGCTGTGCCTATCTATTAACCCTTTAACTGTCAAGTTATTTTAATTTTTAACACTTTTCCAAGCACAAACCCGAGAAACAGTCGGGTAGGTGACAAAGAGATGAAGCCGAAATAAACGTCTCCCGATATATATTCAGGTATAACAATACGATGTACTCAAAAAAAAAAAAAAAATTACCCCGAGTAATACTCGGGAGTGACATTTTCGAAAACCAGCTGTGCCCGAGACTATCTCGGGCATGACAGTTAAAAGGTTAATAGAAGGATATTCTTTTTACATTGCTTGGCATAACAGTTTTCATGAAATGTTGTATCAATTGTGTGAATTATCGTTTGTGATTAAACCTTTTTTTTTAACAAGTATATTGCTCACCAGGGAAGCTTGCAGCAAATAACCATTCATTTTTCTACCACGTTCACCATTCATTACTGTTCCAACCTGATGGTTACCTCTATACGTCAATATATTTTGGGGCTTTTGGACAGTGAAAAGGCCGGCTTCTTCTACATTGAACATTTTAGTAGCATATAAGTTGTTTTTCCTTTTAAAACCATTTCGAAAATATCGAAAATATCGAATATATTTTTCTCTCGGTAAACCAGCGTAAATTTTATTTAAGTTAATAACTATGTTTAACAACTTGAAACTGCAGCTTAATGAATGGAGAGAAAAAAAACATACATTTTAAGAAGTTGGCAGCTTCTGCTAGATAAAAATGTGCTTGATAAAAAAGTTTAAATGAATTTCGAGAATAGGTGTTAAAGTATGCTTAAAATAATTTTAACTGCACTATATTAAATAAAAGGAGTCGCTTATTTTGTGTTACGATTAATAAAAAGTCTTGTTTAAAATCATATTCTTAAATTGGACCACCGGTCCAATATAGGAAAATTTTTTCGGTCCAATAAAGGAAAACACGCCATTTTTTTTCTTCAGCTCATTTCTCTGTCAAAAACTATCACAATCGCGCATGTAAATACATCGATGTAATCCTTATTAAACACAGATTATAATACTGTAACAGCATTTTAGCGCAATTTACAAGTTTTTGAGTTATCCTTCTAGAAACAAGTCCGCAAAATAAGATTTCGCACGTTTTCATCACAAATCAAGCCGTAACTCACGCTAAACAGTTCGAAGACTGGTGAAACTTCATACACATTGTTTTTATTCCTGAAACTTTATGTTTCTACTGTTAAAGTGTAGCACAGATCTCTGTACTAGATTTTAAGCCCGAGGTCCAATTTAAGCAGTGGTCCAATATAAGCGGTCTTCCCTTATGTACTTAAATGTACCGTTATCACCCCTAAAGACTGCCATAAAAACTTTATAGCAATCTTACCGCTGTCATGAGTTGAATATTTGGTAATGAAATGAATGATAAATACAAAGTTGGTCTTACTTATGTTCTCAACAATATGCCATTCAAATCATATCGTGTCGTTGAACAACGGTTTGCATTATTAAACACCAACTGCACGCTTAAATTTCTTATGTTCAATTACTGATAATAGTGCCCTAGCACACAAGTAGACAATTCTCTAAACACAAGTATTTTTGTGTAAAGCTGTACAATATACTAGATGTAAAAATCAATGTTACTTACTTCTATTCGTGCATTTGAGTTCATTGGCAACTTCGTCAGAACCAAGAAAGCACTGTGGTGTGCCATCACAAAGCTTTGAGAGTTCGAATAGTTGTAGAATATCTAGTGACTCGTTGACTTGGCATCCGAAGAACCCGTCTTCTAAGTTGAGCACGAACAGCTCCCTTTGTAACCAAGGGCTGGGCCAACTAGGCTTGTACTGCGCACGGGCCTAAGGAAAAAAAAACGTACAAATCAGCATCTTTGCATTTTTTTACCAATTGTACTCAAATTTTATTTCATACAGATGTCTCAAGAGTGTTTCCAAGACTAAATTTATCCACTGAATTTTATTTTTTGAATGTACAATTCCATATTGCCTCATGTGCTCATGATTTTCTCCTTTTTTTCCAAGCCTCTGTTTTTTGTTTGGCTTTGCCGTAAAAGACCACGCTTGGGTTATTGAAAACCTGAAGAACCCCGAGTTTTGTTCCATGCTGGTTAATACGGGGTAATACGGTAAAAGGTTTGCGAAACACCTAAGCCTGGTTCCAAATCAACTCTTCACCTTCATTTCTAAATCGGCAAGCAGAACATTATTTATTTTACATAATATTTACATCTTCTTTGCAGTTTTGAGATTTCTAAAAATATGGCGAACCATGAAGTTGTAAAAGCAGTAAATTAGGCGTAAAATTATTCAAAACATGGAACAAAAATGTCGTGGAATCGCAAAAAATTAACCTCAGGCATGCCAGGGGTTTAACTGTGAAAGTAGGCAACGAGAAACAAGAAAGAGAGAGAAAAATCAATGCTACTTTGGCGATAAGAAGATCTTCATGGTTCAAGTGTGGCAAAAGTACATTCTTAACCCTACACTGCATGGTGTTGCCAATTGGATACATGGACAATTTGTCCTCTTTATGAATAGCAGAATGTAGTCATAAGGCAACTCAATGCATAAAAAGCAAGTATTGGGTATATTTAAAGCAATTATCACCATTTATCCTCCATACATGGCAGCACTGGTCTGTTACATGCTCTTAAATGAATCCATATGGATAGCTTTTAAAAAAACTTAAACTACCAAGCTTTGAAATTATTTTTTACAATCAAATATTTTTCTTTGTCTTTTTAAAAAATATAATGAATAAAATAAACATTTATCTTTCGTTTAAGATGCGTTTTTCACCAAAATAATTATTTGGAAAAAATCTAGGACATAATACATGTCTTTTGCCATTTGGCAACATTATGGAATAAGCATCCACAGAACACTTCGATTCATCTCTGTAGTTCATGAAGTATGTGCTTTGGTTATGTTTCGGCTAGCTTCTTTCTCCTTTTGGAAGGTATAAAATAATCATGCGTACCCAAAAGTGGTACTTTCAGCTGTTCTACCGTTAATTAGGCCTCACAATTATTAATGCTTAGCTGATGTTCAACAGAGTGAACAAACAAAAAATCAATAGGGAAAAGCCTTCAAAACGTGTTCATTTTAGATTTCAGTTAGCACAAACGTTGTGCTTACACGTACAAATAAAGTCATTAATAATTTTAAAATATAGTTTTGAAAAAAAAAAAAACTAAAAATTACACTTTTACATAGGAATGCGCTGTGATCATCACCGGGTTTCCCTCTAATTTTCAAAACTACTGAATATCCGCACTTAAGTTTACATGCACTTATAATACATCAATATGCAATACAGTTTAGCCTTTAGTATTAAAAATATTAAATATATTACTTTTATATTTGCAAAGAACGTAAATTTTATCTTTTATTCAGAGTTACATACAGGGTGTCCACTCTAATCGTGGACCAATAGCTAATTTCTAAACCGTTAGAGATAAGCATATAGTTTATTTAGGAAAAAATCTCAAAGTTATGAAAGGAATTTTGGGTCTATTCAATGTTTTTCAAAAAATCAAATTTTGAAAGAGTTACGAAATTTAAATTTTTATACAGCCCCCCAGTCCTATCAATCATATTTAGTAAAACATTCTTGACACTGTAACGTTTAAAACTAAAAAAAAATCACTCTTCTACCACAAAAATTGACCGAGTTATGACGTTTTGAAAAATCAAGATTTTGCATTGTTTCATGACGTCATCGAGAGATGGCTTAAGGGACCGTATGCGAAATCCTTCAAAATCTTGATTTTTCAAAACGTCATAACTCGGTCAATTTTTGTGGTAGAAGAGTGATTTTTTTTTAGTTTTAAACGTTGCAGTGTCAAGAATGTTTTACTAAATAAGATTGATAGGACTGGGGGGCTGTATAAAAATTTAAATTTCGTAACTCTTTCAAAATTTGATTTTTTGAAAAACATTGAATAGACCCAAAATTCCTTTCATAATTTGGAGATTTTTTCCTAAATAAACTATATGCTTATCTCTAACGGTTTAGAAATTAGCTATTGGTCCACGATTGAAGTGGACACCCTGTATATACATACAAGCAAACTCACATGTGAAGTTAATAAAAGCGTATTAAAAAGAGGGAGACCATTAGCTGCTACAGAGGAACTAGTTACAAACCCAAAAAAAAAAGAAAGCTTGCGCGAGAGAGCTTCCAAAAGATATCAGATTTGACAGAATTGATCATCGGAAAGAACACAGTACAAATAAACAATGATGTAAAATGTCAAAATGTAAAAGATTACATGAGTACAGTGCACCAAATGTTCAATTCCTCAATTAAAAAAAAAAAAAACTAATTTCAAGACTATCATTTAAAAGCATTTTTATCTGTTGAATGCATGGTGTAGCCATTTGGCAACAAAAATATTTTTCATTAGAAAGTGGTGAAAATTTAGAGTTAAATTTTTAAAAATATTTTTCCATGTTTTCTTATTACATTGACAAACACATATTTTTTTTTCTAAGAAAAATAAAAAATCATGCAGTGTAGGGTTAAACATCCTTGGAAGAAAAACTTCTTTTTTTTAAAGAAAGTTATACTTTTCAAGGTTACATGGAACCAGCATATTGAATTTGCTTAATTTCTTGTATACCTTGCTATGGTTCTTTTCATTTCCTGAGTCCCGTAAATTCCTCACCTTTCCATTACGAAATTTAAGGAAAAGTGCACAGTTCAAAATTCGGTAACATCTAACCTGGTAATCTATCTGGTATCCAGGTATCTAACTCCCCAGAGAATTCTAAAAGTTTCAACGATGGTTTCTTTGGAAGGAAAGGTTTATGGTTTGAATTAGTGTAAAAAAATGGCGATAAAATGTTCTTCCTACAATGAAAATCAAGAAATTCACGAAAGACAAAAATAAATGAAATAAAAATGATGAATAAAAACTGTGTGAAGATGGTTTGTACTTCAGAAAAATTTAGTTAAATGGTTATTTGTTCTATACGTGTCAGGATTTTTTTTTCAAACACTAATTTTAGCAGTATTAGTGCAAAATTTATAATTGCAATTTTATTCCGTTAGTATTCGCTGAAGATCTATTCACATAAATTAGCTCAAGCAACACATTTTCATAGTTATTCTTTTGTTTATCACAAATTTGAATCCTCAATAACAATTATTTACTTTAACATTAGCTTCTACCACTGCAATATTTTCAAATTAAAATTTAAAAGCTCTCCTTTTCGGAATTTGCTACAATTGTTATTCTGCTTTTTGCTTCTGCTGACATTCATAAGATTCAAAAATTAAATAAAGAATTGCTCAGATCGCACTTGAAAAATATATGAAGCAAAAAATTCGCAATTAGCTTACGCTGAGAAAGAGTTGATCTTGACTTCCATTTGTTTAAAGTGAAGAATAATGAGAAGAAAAAATAAACAGAATGATTTCTCGAAATGAAATTAAATAAAAATAAAAAAAGAGCTCATTATGTACCGTTGTAAAAAGAAGCATGTTTAATGGCTATCCCATTGTTTCAATTAAAATATTCGGAAGAGCACCTAATTGGCTGGAAAAACCATTAAACTCAAACTTTTTAATTTTATACCTATTTGTTTCGCATTTTAAAAGTTGAAAAGTTCGGAAAGAAACAAAAATTTAAATTTGTTTTGCGATGTACTATTTCAAAAGTTCGTTGGCACCACTAGCCAAAGAAAAAATCCACAGTTCATGGAACTTGCAACAATTAGACAATCCAGAAGAGCCCTCCAAAGTTTTAATGACTCTCTTTTAATAAAAAGCGCTTAACGTCTTATATCAGAGACGTTGATTTCGGTACAAATAGATACAAAAGAAGTATCAGGAGCGACTGGAATGTTTCGGACATGAATAATATATGCAAATGAACTTGAAAAAGAAAAGTAATATTTCATCTGGCCTGAGATAAAAACACTGCTTAATTGTCAGAGGTCTCGAGTTAAAATGAAACATCTTCCGCGAAGGGATTTCATTGTTCTGATATGGAAATAAGGACAGGTCTCACAATGGGATTGTTGATCTGCTGCTGTTACACATGCGGATTGTCTTTCTTGTATTTGTAATTTTAGTACGCACATTCTGTGAAATAATTATTATGTCTTCCGAAATATTTTAGTAGCTTATTTTTACGTGGTTCTCAACTTCATCAAAATCGTTCGCCAACATTACTGTCCGTCCGTGTAAGCAGCGCCTGGCTCTTGTGAACAGTTCAACTGAAAAAAGAGTAGATGGGTTATGGGTGATAACCTTCCGAAGTTTTCAATTTAAAACTTGCATTTGCTATATCCTTTTGACATATTCAACTAAACTATGTATTTGAAGTTAGCATCATTCCATGTTGTTTGATACGGCTCAAAATGCTTTTTATTTTTTGTCCCCTTATTGTTATCTTACCTAACACTCCTATTTTGGAAAGATCAGAGAAGACCTGACACATGCGTAAATGCGCGGAAGGTTTTACCAAAGAAGATCAGACAGAGTTTAAGTTTTGAGATTATACTAGTAATACATAAAAGAGAAAGTAAAAGATTGTTTTTTATTGTGCTGTAAGATTTACATTGTTTGGTAGAGGTACTTATTGCTGCTGTTACACAACACATGCGGGTTTTAGCACCGCACATTCTGTAAAATAAATATTATGACTTCCAAGGTATATTTGTACCTTATTTTTTTACATGAGTCTCGACTTTATCAAGTATGCAGGCCAAAATTAGTTTAGGGATTACACCAGTGAGTACCTTTGTGCTTGTTAAGTAAATTACGATCAAACAACGTTGTATTGCACAAAATTTGCATATAATTGCAGACAAGGGTCCATCCACCCACCCCCTTTTGTTTTCTTCAATGCAGTGAAATGTAAACTTTAGAATGATCCAATAAAAGCGATATTTTCTATAGCTGAATATTTCAACTAAATTTAAATACGTGTAAACTTATAGAACGGTATAAAACTGTGACTATAAGAATGTTCGTTTATATATTGGGGCGATTGTACATTAGAAAAGGAAAAAAAAAAACATATTTTTTACTGTTGATTGTTGCTACCTTTCTTCAACTGTTGCATATGTCGCTTATCTTTCTTGTACTTGAAATTTTAGCGCGTATAGTCAGTAAAATAATTATTATGTCTTCCATTCATACTATAATTGCTTATTTCTTCACTTGGTCGCGAATTGGGACAGTTTGTGTCAAGCGGAGGGAGGAAGTGATCGAAAGCGTCGCTTTATGCTTTTTAAAAATAGTTCAAAACTCAGTAAACAGCAGGTTGGAGGCTATTTAAACAAGTCTCTTCAGAGCAAATTAAAGAAAGATTCACGAAAAACAAACCACAGTTAAATGAATCAGTTTTGACAGCCTCCAAACAGGTGTTTGCTAATTTTTAACTCTTTTTATCTGTTTTTATCTGTACTCGAACTCATGTTGTCTTATGTTACACATATCTAAGTACTTAAGTTTTAACTGCTTTTTTTTACATATCACCATTTTAGTTGAAATAAAAAGATTTTTAATAACAATACGTTTATGTAATGTGGCATATGGAGGGGCGGAGGTAGGGTGAATGCGACACTTAGAGGTGATAGGGGAAAGAGGGCCAAAAATGTGGAACATCATTTATAGATAGCCCCTTAACCACAAGAAATGAAACAGCATTTACCAGAAGCTTTTTACATGCCTAAAACCTCCCCCAAGGCATTTTCAGTTTTTAATGCATTCCAAGAAACCAGGCCCACCCAGTATGCCATATGCTCAAAAACCAACCTGTGTTCAGATCTGCAAGATTTCATGATTCACCTAATGGTCGACGTAAAATTAGGCTTCACATCGTTGTCTATAATGAGGGGGTATCCTTCTTGATGACCGGGTAACTCTGTGACCTTCACAATGGGTTTTCACTTAAGCTCACACCGTTATTGTTTTGCAATATGCCCCTTCCAGAACGTTTTAATGGTATCAAGCTCACAGAGGCATCCTTTCGACAATTGTTCGTAGACCATTTTTTTTTTTGTCTTTACCCATTCTTAGTTAGTAACCATAAGTCTGCTAGGCGCCGTTTTTCTTTTCCAGACACATTTTCTTTTTTAGATTCGCTTTCACTTTTATGCTGTTTTTGCTACCGTGAACAGTAGCTGAAAGGAACAGCCCTTGTACTATATAATTTCAAGCAACTGGTTCTGCTCTCCTGGTCTGTTATTTTGACTTCTTTTGTTTTTCTTGCATTGCTTTCTGGCAATTTGCTTTGCACGGAACATTAAATTTTCATGAACTTTTCATGGCTTTGGTACGTTTCAGAATGGATTCTAATATAAATAATACTTTTTTTGTTCTTTCAATATTTTTAAATTTCGTATGGTTTCGATTTTATTCAAGCAAAGATTGAGGATCTTAGATTGTTTTCTCTTCAGCAATCAATCACTCTGATTTGTTCAAACATGATACTTTGTCATTTCATTACTTTTAAAACTCATTAGAAAAAGATTAAAAGTCTCAGATTCACGGGATTTAGCCAAAGTTAATAAGTTAACCTTCGCCTTAAATATTGAACAAAAACAAATTACACGTCAAAGAGTTTTTCTATATTGAAATTGTTCTTTTCTAGCTGTTTTTTAAATATATTTATGAAACTTTTTGAATTAAGTAAAGTAAAGGCAGACCTGTAGCCTGTTTTTTTTTTTACTGAACTAGTTCTACTATGCTTTTAGGACCTCCTATTCAAATTTATGAATATTAAATGAAAGGAAAATGCCCACTGTATTACAAATAGCATTAACAAGACTAAGCATAAATTGGCTGTCTTCCAACTTCAATGCTTTAAATTTGAGAAAAGGAAGGGCAGCTAAAGATTTACAATCTAATTTCACTGTCATAAAATCGTTCTACCTTGCTGTTCGGATTCTATATTGTCAGATTTGAATATTCCATGAAGTAAAAAAGATAATAGAGATTGTCCTATTCATTTTTACTATTCTGAAACAGGTTACTAATTTATATTGAGTATTTGAGGACTCGTATCTAGGCAGAAATAAAATGTATGCAGAATTTCGTTCTTAGATTTTCTTGCATTAGCTTAAAATCATCGTGTAGTTTTCGAGTATTTTTCGTCAATTTCATGATTTTTTCATCAATTAACTCTTGAGAATCGAAAGGATTATCACGTATCATTCATTACAATTTCAGGGGAAGTGCATGCAGAGAATAAGACATCTCTCAGCATAGTTACCAACACTGTAGGGTGTTACAGATAGGTCAATCAACCCACTTTTTCATTAGCTTACAAGACAAATCAAGTTCAACAATTCGCTCTTACATAAGAGGGTCAAACATTTAACACTTCAAAAGCAGTAGGCCTGCCCATGTAGGCGCAGCGTTGAATAATCAGCCCAAAAAAGCATCCGCGATAATCTGTCTCCCAATCAGTGCGGGGGAAAAAAGAAAAATGTATTCAGTTTTATTAGCAATTCACTGTGAAAACTATTGGTAAATTCAGTAAAAAGAGCATTTTTTGTTCAGCATTCGTTCTTCAAAATTATGTTTTAAACATTGGAGAGTAATTACGTAATTGACCTAGAATACTGAAGATAAGGCATTGACAACTAATTTTATATGGGGAATTTGAAAAACTTGAACTGAAATATTTTAAGGGGGCAATGTATTGATAGGAACAATGTTTTCATTTTAATCATAATAGTAAGCAATAGTGCAATTGCATTGAAATATTTCGAGTTGATGATCAAAAAAGTAGATCGAAATTTTCTCTTTAAGGTGCATAAAATTTCATCACATTTGTTGACAAATTTTGTCGTTTAACTCGCTAATTTCTCGCGTACAAAAAATTGTTTGAGACATACAATCTCCTAATGAACTGCTTGTAGAACGTAAACTCCTGATTAGAAATCGCTTATTGGGCTTGGAAACACGAGCATTATTAGAAGACGTAAGCTATAAACATCAATATATAGACATAGCTTAAGAAATTTGATTGAATTTTAGTTGACACCCTTTACGCTAGCGTAGATGCTAATCAAAATGTATTGATAATATTAACTGTTACTGTTATAATGTTCTTCGTTCACATTAAAGTGTACACGGATAACATCCAGCTATTTAATTTTTGATTTAAGAAATATCTTTAATATGGTTTAAAATCTTTTTTAGTAGCTTAAAGTACTGAATAAATTTTAGTGAAGTGTTAAAAGAATGAATAAGGAATTCGTTCTGATGTATACTTAAAATGTACTACCAAGTTAAACGAATCATATATCTTTTAAACACTAAGAATGATAGTTTTCAAAGATTCTTAAAGTGAGGTAAAAGTGCAAAATTTGATATTCATCCGACTTCATGAAACACTAGTTTCAAGTCTATGATTTATTTCAGCAGTACTGGACACAAAATATGCACATACCACACCACCCTTTTTCTTTCCTCTCCCTCTCCAATGATATCCATTCTAACAAGAGACTATCTCTCACAATATGATCAAAATCACAATTCTTTGAGATTAAAAAAAATAATTGTTTTTAAGTTTATTTTTTGAAGCTTCAAGTTGTGCCATTTGCTTTTCTTACGTCCGGCAAAGTGTCGAATGTGATCATTTAGGAAATCCACCCATCTTTTAAAGGTCTATTATTACATAGAAACACCGTGTAAAGTTCTGATGTACACCGACAGGAAAAGACCATTAAAAAGCAAAAATTTTAGCATTTCAAAACGCATCGCTCGAGGCACAACATGAGGTCTTAAAATGGCAGTGACCGAAGCGCAGCCAGTTCGTTGTTACCTAACAAGAACTACAGCGGTGCTTTGTCTGCGACCTTGGGTTTGGTCGGCCTTGATGGAACCCTTCACCATCATCATACTAAATATTCTCTTCTAAGAAGCTAACTGAATTCTTTTTATTTACTTCGGGACCGTTTAAGAGGAAGAATAATGGAATACCACCATTTAAGGGATGGGTTTTCCACTGGATGCGTTTAAGCTTCTCTGATGTTGTGACTTCTGCGATGGTTAAAGCATTCCATTTGCAGCGAATGGATTTAATGATTAAGAAAAAAATAAACGTTTGAATGGGGAGCGATAAGGGCTTTGGGGCTCGAAATTGGCTTGGAATCTGGAATGGCAAAGGCAATGCTAAAACTTCGCCTTAATTGCCATTTAGAGAAATGATGATGGGGCTTTGAAGCAGTTTTAATTAGGCCTTTAGAACAAGCGAAATACGTGCAATGAGAAGAGATATGCCATTGCACAATTTATTATCATTCTTTAGCACTAATTATTAGTCTTTATGACCGTTACTTGTTAAGATCGTTACAAGCAATCAGCAGCTGTTATCACTAGATCTTTGAATTAAATGAAACGGAGCCGATCAAAACAAATGCTGTGAACACTTTCTAATCATTAGTTACTTTGCTCTTCACTGCTATAATTATTTTCTACCTCACTAGTTTACCTTTTTTTAAAAAAGAATAATGTTTATGATTCTGAAGATGCTTTATTCAAGTTAGAAGTGCCCAGCCGTGAGCCACCGTGAAGATGATCCGTGTGGTGCATTGTTTTGTTTAATGCTACAAATCAAAATGCACGATTAACGGCAGTTTCACAAATGAGGAGCCAACTACTCAGAAATTGGTTTCGGAAAAACGGACGTATTGAATGAAAGAAGCATCAAGTACTTCAACAACAACTTTTGGTTTTTAATTCCCTTTCCATTTCCAGTTTCCGATGCTATTTAGAAATTTCTTACATACTTTGAATTTTTATATGCATTTTGGTCGGCGAGAATTATTTTAATATGATGCATATCCATCGGGTAGAAAAAGATTAGACATCACTGATTTAAGCTCTCAGTAAGTTTTAAAGATGTGCAATAAAATTTAAAACGACGGTATTGCGGACTTTAATTTTACTTAGGTCGGCAACAGTGCAGTAGCGAAAAACTTATCACAACGAGTTAATGGTTTGTTCTACAAAAACCTTAACTTTTCCACTTACTGCGCTCGTACGCTCGAAACCTCACAGAAAACTTGTTTTACCCTCAAGAAATTGCTCCAAAGATTGCAGCAGGAAAAGAGATGAAAATACCATTATGTACAGATATTTGAAATCGCACTTACTTTTTGCACTATTTATGCATATATTTTTTTCCCTCAAATAGGGAGAACCTAAGTTTAAGTTTTGTGGATTGAAGTGAATAGTTCCAGCAAAAATAGATGGAGGAAAACAAAGACGGAGAATTTCTGTACGAGAAAGAAGCTTAAGAGTTCATTTAAAAAGGAAGACAATAACGGAAAATATGACGTGTAAGGTTTTTTACAGTAAAAAAATATTTCATGATTTTGTAGTGGCCGAAAAATAGTGCTATGAGAAAAATTAGCGAGAGAAAGTGTGTTAATAATCTGGAAAACCCAATAGATAACCAAAATGTATTGGCTACTTTACAATGGAAATATATTGATGTCAATATGTAACTAATGTCATTAGAATTCTTCAGTATTATCGTAGGTGACTCTTTCCTTTTGTTCGAAAAAGTCAAGGAGGCAACTTCCTTATAAGGTAAATATTTGTGAAATCGCACTTACTTTTTACCCTATTTAGGCATATATTTTTTCCTTCAAATAAAAAAGAAGACAAGAACGGAAAATATGACGTATAAGGTTTTTTTTACAATAAAAAAATATTTCATGATTTTGTAGTGACCGAAAGATAGTGCTATGGGAAAAATTAGCGAGAGAAAGTGCATTAATAATCTGGAAAACCCAATAGATAACAAAAATTTATTGGCTACTTTACAATGGAAATATATTGATGTCAATATGTAACAAATGTCATTAGAATTCGTCAGTAATGTCGTAGGTGACTCTTTCCTTCTGTTCGAAAAAGTCAAGGAAACAACTTCCTTATAAGGTAAATATTTGTGAGATCGCACTTACTTTTTGCACTATTTAGGCATATATTTTTTCCCTCAAATAAAAAGGAAGACAATAACGGAAAGTATGACGGATAAGGTTTTTTACAATAAAAAATATTTCATGATTTTGTAGTGGCCGAAAAATAGTGCTATGAGAAAAATTAGCTAGAGAAAGTGTGTTAATAATCTGGAAAACCCAATAGATAACAAAAATGTATTGGCTTCTTTACAACGGAAATATATTGATGTCAATATATAACTAATGTCATTAGAATTCGTCAGTATTGTCGTAGGTGACTGTTTCCTTCTGTTCGAAAAAGTCAAGGAGGAAACTTCTTTATAAGGGAAATATGTAAACGGAGATAGTTTGCAAAAATAGTTTTGTTGTTGTTTTGTCTTGTGCCAGCCAGTCTAGCAATTTGGAGTGCGCTGCTTCACTTTTGCAACTGTACTATAATTTGGTGTGAAGTCCGACTTCCACAGTAAACGCATGACATAGGTACCAGTTTATAGGATAGGCAACCTTTCATAGCACAACAACACATTCACACAAAGAAAGGACAAGGACAGGAGAGAGAAAGCACATCCGTGCCCAGGCCGGGATTCGAACCCAGAGTGCTTTGACCACTAGACAAGGTGGTCGGCTGCAAATATAGTTAAACTTCGTTTCTCATTAAAATTTTACTTTGTAAAATTTCGGAAATTTTACTCATTTTACTAAGCTTTATTTAAAATATACTTTTTCTATTTTCAATACTCGTGCCAAAAAAGTGTTATTTTATTGAACTGGCAAAACTCGGTATGTTTGACATGCATTTTATTGTGTTACTCATTATATGTTCATCTCTGATGATTTATCTGCCTCTAGGGATGAGAGAGAGGACAGAGGAGGTTCAAACAAATCATTTCACTGAAACGCTGCAGTTTCTCAATTGGTAAAAGTGACTTTAATCCTAAATGTATTCTCAATTCTAACGTCATTTCATCCCACGAAGTTGATTTGCGACTCGATATCTACTGACCTTCATCACGATGTCCATTGTAAGGAAAGCCAAACTAACCCTGAATTTCTAGAGATAAATGGTAGTTCTACTAAACGGAGAAAGAAATAGTAGCAAAAAATACAGAGACGTTAGAGGAATGTAAATTAACAAAACAAAATGAAATAAAAGATGTATAGGTTACAAAATAAGATGAATTTCAAATTTCTTCTGGGGAGAGAGGCTTTAATGCAAGTAACTCAAAACAGTTTATTGGTAACTGACTTTCAATTACCGGAAAAGGCTCATAGTAATCTTGAAACAAATGAAAACCGTTGCATTGAACTATCATCGTCGCTCACGCCATTTATTTGATTAATATGCACGGCATGGTATAAAACATTTCCACTTAATACTATGTGAAAAAATACCGTCCTAAAGTGCTTTCAATTTTGGTCTGCTGCACTGCGGAAGGACATCTTGTACATATTCAATGAAAAATAATCATCAGCACAATGGAATCATTTCCAATAATTCTTCCGAACGTCCCATTGTTCGAACTGCTTAAGAATTTGCTCGGATTAAGCTTGTTGAGTGAACGGTCCTCCCAATCGGTCATTCACCGATCAATGCTTTCAGCCGGCGACCCAGCAGTGCGTGAAAATTGTCGATTAGACACCGCTTATTCCCACTCGGAACCTTGTGACGTAACTTAGAAGAGAGACCCCCTGGAGCAGATTTCGTGAAAGATGTCGCAACTGTGTGACACAACTTCGCCCGCGCCCGGTGACACTGGAGGTTAGCAGGTATCGTAAGCCATAAAAGCAGTAATGTCTTGGGTAATGTCCATAGAGGAGCCTTGATATGTTGGTTTCAAAAGAATAACTTTTGATGATACTCAGTCACGTTAGATAATGCAGTGGACTTACGTTTCTACGAACATACCGGGATGGATGAGATAGTTCCTATTACGGGCAGTTCGCGAAATAAAGAACGCGAACGTTTTGTGAGAGTTTTTTAAAATAACTGTTCACGTCAGAAAAACAGCTTATTCATTTGTCACTATTTGTCAGTCAGTGTCATCAGTTTATTTCACGTTTGGTATGACTGATATATTTCCAATTAAACAAATGAAGATTTTTATATGGAACAAATTTTGTCAATAAAGGTGTTAAAATCATTATTCGATAGGAAAATAATGATAGTTCCATGAAATGTTATTTTGGAACCTAAAATTAGTGGGAAAAATTAGAAAAAGATCAAAATATAAAATGTGTATTAACTACATCCGGTCTAACCTACAGAATAAATAATACCACAACATGTTTTCAGACAACCCAGGTAGCACAAATGACCTTTAAACGTTTTATAAACGTTTTCAAGTGGTTGTTACAACGTTAATAACCATTTTACAACCTTTAGAAAACGAAGTGTGCTACTTGGGAAGGAGTTGTTTGAAGTTCAAAGCACCGATTTATTCATAAAATTGTGCATGTTTCCATACATAAGTAGAAACGAATTAGCTTAGAGTTTTAGTTGGAGTACACGATTGATTAGATAATCTTATCGGTATATAGTGTATCTTATGAAATTAGTTGGTCCTACTGAATAATTGAACAATGAATAAGCTATAAGTTCTACGAATATTTAGTTGAATTAATTAGACTTTTATCGGCACAATAAATGTGTTTTGAGAATTAGTTTTCAGCATTTATGTTGTTATTTTAACATTTAATTGAAACTCAGACAAAAGTGAATTGTGTCGATTTTTGGAAGTACGTATTAATGCAAGTTTGACTTTAGGAAATAAATATATTTTTTAATATTTTATATTTTTTACTCCATTTTTAACTTCAAGTGCATTCTGTGGGTATTTTAGGCCACAAAAATTTGGCTTCCTGCATAACTAAAAGGTATATACAAGTAGGAGAGGTATGTTTCTCTCGTTAACAACGGCTCAACACATTAATTATAATAATATTTTACAATAGCTTTAATAAATTGAACTGAACACTTTATTATACATTTCAAATATATTGAACATTATTTAAGACTTGTTCTGATCCATGAGTTGGTGAAGTTTTTCTTAAATTATATTATCAGCTTTTATAATACCTAAATTATTACAGTTCGTTATCCTTGCTACATCAACATAAAATATGTTGGATTAATGTCATATTGAAATTTATGAGAATGAAATAATCATAAAATTAATATGAAATCAGAAAAACAAAATAATCGTTAAATTTAGAGATTATAAATAAGCGTGGAAAACATTTGCAGATAAAATGCTGAATCAGAACTCTAATGAATAATATCTCTGCTTTCTGTAATTGTTCATAAGGCATTTATTTGTCAGAGATATGAAAATATGCTAAAGAAGTAAAGATAAAATAAGAGATTCTCTACCTAATGGCGAGAGATTCTTCATCCTCACATAATTTTAGGAGTTTCGGAATTCTTTTACTGCATTAATGAGAATTTTTTTCGAGGAAGGTGCTTTGCATTTCAGAGGCAATAAAATTACCGCGGGGAAAAAGGAAAGTAATGAACTTTGCTCCTATTTAAATCACTTTTTACGTTCATGGTAGACAAATCAGCTTGAAACTGCAATTGGATTTTTTTTGGGGAAGGGAAGTACAGTCAACGCTCGTTTTAACGACCACACGTTATAAAGAGCATCCTATTATAACGACCAGTGAGAACACCTCCAACTGTATCCAATATACTCTATATTCTACCTCTTATAGCGACCACTTGTTATAAAGACCATTTTCTGTAGGACGGAGACGGTCGTTATAACGAGCTTCGACTGTATAGATATTAAACGTAGCATTTAATTGTGCTGTTGACACAAAAGCAAATCAACAGTTTTACAAATAATTAAACATGGTTGCGAATCTATGACATGCGGTAAGATTTATCATTTGTAGAAAAAGAAGGGGGAGGGGGCTAAAAAAATACGAAATTAGGTATCGTCTACTCACTGAATAATCAATGAAATAATTCACTTTCTAAACAAGAAAAGCAATGTTAGTTTTTCATTGAAAAATATTCCACCAAGGATCATTTATTACGTTTATAAAATTATTAAACATTTTCATTTTATTATAGCGGAGTTATGAATTGTTAGTCAGAAGGAGAGTTCCTATAAAAGGAGTGTGAAAGAAATAGCTATAAAAATATATGCACGATAAAGACCAGGACTTCAATGTCAGTTTCAGTTTTTAAAAATAAGAAAACTATTTTTCTCCTTTAGGACATTTTTAAAATGGTTTAGCTAAGCCATTGAAGATTTTGAGGTTTTTTTTTTATACTTAACGTTTTTTCTTTCTTCTTCGTATTTTCATATAAATATACAGTTTTTATAATGATTTTGCTTTGTAAAATAACTTTTGAATCTCTCTCTAAAATAGTTTAACAGCGCAGAAGTTTTGAGTACAGATTTGCAATAGAAGAGTATTAGCTTGTCAGGTATCAATATATTTTCCCATTGTTCTTCATTTTTAATATTAGAGTTTAAAATTCATTTCAACCTTTAATGAAAATGCATTGCATTAGGTTTAAAAATACATTTTAATTACATTGTAATTTTGTAATTATTACAATATTGTAATTTATTGTACTATTGTAATTTATATTAAAAAGCTGCTGTTTAATGTTTTTTCATTTGTATATTTGTATATTTTTCTATTTTAACACGTTTAATGCTGACCTCATGACAATGGTAACCACCATCGAACTGAAAAAAAAATTTGTTGTCTAACTTACCAATTCCACTCTATTTTTAATGTAGATAAAGGGAAAAAATTAAAAAATTGTTTTTTAAATATTCAATTGTGAAAATTTAAAGTTCTCCCCCAAGAGGACAGCCACCCGCTACGTGAACCTGTTGCCGTCCTTTCAAGAGCTCATGCGCTCCCAACGCGTTAAGATAATTTTTGCTGTTTCTCAGAACGAACATTAGAGGGCTTCTTTAGAGATCCTTAGGTTTAAAAAATGCGGCTTCAACTGTTTTACTGTTTAAGATACGCCTCTCTTGTTTAAGTAGACTTGACTTTGAAATTGAAATGCCACTACCTGTCAACACAGGAAAATGACATAGTAAAATATACATCAAAATATTGTATACGATTTGAGTTTCTGAGAAAGTTTAAACTTCTTAACTGAATCGAACTTTGATTGAAAGTAAACAAGTGTCATCAGTCCACAGAAAACAAATAAAAGATTGATGTTTATTTTTATGTTGAGTTAGCTGATCAATCATGACGATATTACTTGCAATCTCTATCAATGAAATTTCGATTAAAATGTCAATACAAGATGTCAACGCGTGAGCAGTCAACTGGAGAGATCATGAACATTCGTCAAATTGCGCTATGATCAAAAGTAAAAAAAAAATGAGTATTTCAAACTTGAATAGAGCTTCTGGTGGAATTTTAGTGTCATTCGGAATTTAATTCATTGAAATCCCAGTCGATAAAATTTCACAGTAACAATCTCAAGATAATTGCAGCAGCATTTATGTTAATCACGCCCTAAAGGTTGGAAACGGAATGGTTGAAAAAAATTGGAAAAATGTTTGTCGAAAAAACCAGTCTTATTTCAGTTTCTCTCCAAAAAGATTTATTTCCACAAGGAAAAAACTAAAAAAAAAATTCCCTGTACTAAAAAGTATTATTTGCTAGTTATCTCATAAAAACTAACTATATAGGGTCATTATAGAAATGTCAACTTCAGCCGAAGAAAAAAAAATACAGAAAAGAAAAAAGTATTAAAAAATAAGTAAGTAAATAAATAAATAAAAATCATACAACAAAAGAAGTAAAAAAAAAAAAATAGAAAAAGTATTGTAATTATCAATAAGATTAACCATAATAAATAGTTTGTAGTGTGTCTACTGCTTGTTTTTCGATGGTTACGTTAGTCACGTTACGTTGGTCACACGCCATCTTGAGTAAAAGTGACATTTAAGACTAAAAAAAAAAAAAAAATAAGATTTAATAAATACTGTCTGTTTGCGTTTTGTGCTCTTGGCGGCCACGAACGCTTCCATCTGAAAAAGGGGAGATAGGTTTAGGATGCGCACTTCCCGATGCCTTCAGCTTTTGTTCGCTTGCTCCTTCCTCGTTGCATTTCCCCTCTATTTCGCGAAAGTGAGAAGAGACTTGGCACGTGCGTAGATGTTTCGGAGGTCGACATCGACCTCCGAAACATCGACCTCGAAAAAATTTTAGACAGTAAGTTATATGTTTATAAAAGCCAACTTTACACATTTTTTTAAATATGTCATTCAATTTTTAACACTTGCTTAACTGTGAGAAATTTTTGCCTCACAACATGAGCATTAATTTTCAGGGTCCAAAAATGTTACGTAGTCACGCTGCCCTTTTGGTTGAAAAAAATCTACTGTCAGTAATTTTAATTTAAATTTTTAGCAGAAATGATACATAGATACCGTGTACATAGCTAAAAAATATTTTTTGTCCCTTTAAGTTACAAGTAAAAACAGTTCCAAAATCAGCTTTGAATGTTACGTTAGTCACTATGGAATGACCCTATACGCAAAACAGAATTAATATATCAATAATATCAATTAGTGAAAAAGTTTACGTAAGAATATTAATGAAATTTCATTCAATGTGAGGAAATATATATGTTCATGTACCCACATAAGTAAAAGTATGTAAGAAACTGTTTAAAAAAAACACAGCTTTCTGCTTGAAATTTCACAATTTAAAACAGAAAGGGAAAAGAAGCATATTTTTGGCAAAGCATTTGATTAAACAAGCAACAAAAGTCATTTTACTCAAAATCAATGTCAAATAATTTGACTAATTTAGATAAGTTTGAATGTTTTGAATTAAGAAATACTTAATAATGAAATTTTTTGTATATATCTGCTAAGAAATAATGTCATGGATTGTATGCGTCCGTAAATATTAACAATTTTGATGTTTTCCGAAAATATGGCTATTAGGTAGATTTTAATTTGTGAAAAAGAAAATGTTCCATTTTTTCACCATTTTTTTCAAAAAAAAAAAAAAAAAAAAAACACGAGGGAAAAAAAATAAATAAAGTTTTTTTCCCAGTGCTTCAAAGCTTTAGGAAATTTTACATCTCGACCGAAGTGTTAAATCAACGAAAATTTATTTTGCAAAAACAGAAGAATTGCTTGTCTTCAATTGTCTCTTTACTTTGATGCAATGGAAGGGAAGAGCACATTGGAACCCATAATGGGGGGGGGGGGGAGGGGCTCAAGCTTCCCTAGAAATTAATACTTCCTTGCTTTTAGCACTTTTTTTTTTCAAAAATCTAAAACGATTTCTTCTTCAACCTTTAATGAATAAATTTTTAAAAATGTCAAATTTTAATAACTCTAATCCGCACTGAAATTGCTATCCATGGGGAAAAAAGCCCTGCTGAACCATGGGGATAGTATCTGAGTCCTCCCCCCCTCAAAATTTAGTACGTAGGCGCCCATGAAAAATTAGGCGGGTGAAAAGTGCCAAAAAAAAAAAAAGGCTGTGATTTCGGAACCACAAGCTAATGTTCAGTACAGTTCAACGGCTGCACGTTATGAGCAAACAGCTGATCCATCTTTTCATTAGCACGCACTTATGGCCATGGTGGATTCAAATCAGCAAACGAATGATTCACTCTTTCAAAAAATGTTAACGAAAGCCATCCGAAACATTTTGCATGCAATCCAGCTGTTCTCTCAACGGCCTACCAGGTTTGCCATGACGAAAAAGCAACTCCAGAGTTTCGTCAACATATCCTGCTAAATCATGGGGAAAATAACTGAGCCCCACCCCCTTATCTTGAAATTTCGCATATGGGCAATTCCATGAAAGTGTGGAAAATCGTTGAAAAAATTAAATTAAACTAGTGTGATTAATTTGCATATTTTTCGATTTAAAAGGGTTGAAAGTGTCTTATGCAAAATAAGTTTCCGTCTAGAACCTAGTTTTTTAGTTTTGGCAGCACTTTGAAGTTGGCATTAGAATGTTTTATTCTTGGTGAAGCAAATGGTCAAACTTTCAACGTCGGTAAGTTTCACTTTTTTTCTTTAGATAACTGTTGCAATGAAATATTAATGATTATTACACTTTAAATTAATATTCTGAATTGCTGAAGTAAGTGTTGTTACCTAAATTAAGTGATTTATGTATATTTAAAAAAAGCACTATGCTATGTAGCGTAAGTTACCAAAAACATGTTAAAGTTCGTGAGGTGCATAAAGAAAGGGCAATGCAATATTAACAATGCTTAATTTTCTATCTTATAAGTGTGTGTTAAGCAAATAGTTAAAGTTTTTTTTAAAATATTGTCTGTTTAATTTTTTGTGCAGCAATCAAAACGTGTAACATAAGTTACCGACACGCGCAGGTAACGTAAGTTACCCTCGTAGAACTTAAATACTTGTGTTTATAATGAAAGTAAATTGTGAAATAAACCTATGCGGCAAGTAGGAGTAATTTATGCAAGAATTCTTTAAAATTTGTACTGTATTTACTTAATTTAAATTAACCATATTTCTTCAAATGTTTCTATTTGTCAATAAGATTACAATGCACCTCTATTATAAATTATATGTTTCTTTTTGGCTTTTGAGATATTAATTCTCTCTAAACAATATCACTGCATTCAGAATATTTAGGAGTAATGTACTATAAATTTTTCAAAAATGACTTCTGTTATGTTTTAAAGTTATCAATTATGTTTTGGAAAAAACAAAAACAAAAATATTTTATCTCTTACAGGTGAAATACATTTTATTCTGCATTAAAATGCCACTGAACTCTGCAGAAAAGATGCGCTGTAGAAGGGGTATGAGAAAAGTCATGTGGATATTACAGATTTGTTATTCAAAGTCGCTCTTTATGGTATAGAATTATGTTAGAAAAAGCAAAATTTATCAAAAATACTTTCTGAAGATCCGCACATTGACAATGACCATTTAAGAACTAGAAATTAACAAACTGTGGGGTTTCGTTTAGTTAAGTATTTTAAGGAACAAGAAGAAAAAACAGAGATAAAAGCCGGTGAATGATGGTGTGTGGTGAAGTACGAAAATACATTGTATCCTTGAATTGTGACGATTATTGAAGAAAACGAGTTTAAAATATAAGTAATGGCTGCTGTTGGAACCAATTAGAAATGGCCAGAAACGCAGATGAAATTTATTACAAGAAAGAAAACATAATACGAAAAATTGAATTACCTGAACTTGTTAAAAACAGCGGCTATGATGGATTTAAGTCTTATGTTATGTAATATGTTTGATTGGTCATTGAGTTTGGTATTAAATTTCTGTGAATTTAACTTATAATTGTTATTTTACAATATCTTGATCTAAACTGGACTGGAATTTTCATTCTTTATTTATTGTAATAAAAATATGCTAATAAGTGAACTTTGTAACGTAAGTTACTGTAACGTAAGTTACTCAGTTAAAAATTCCCATAAATTTCAATTTTTTAACTACATTTTTAAATTTGTGAAAATAATTTCTTAAAACTATCCAAAAAAAAGATAAATTATGATTCAAACTAAAAACAATTGTGAAAGAGCAGAGATTTGCCTTAGAACGAACTGTCACGTTATTGCATTCCCTTTTTGTGTAACATAAGTTACTGCCTTATTTTTGGCTGCTAAATTTTGAAAAATTTAAATGCAGCAAATATTTTTGTATTTTTATTATGCTTTTGACTGTCATTTTCATGGATAACTTTCGTACAAGGTTTGTATAACAATATTTGCTCTCACTGAGGTGCTAAATGCAAAAGGGTTGGTCAAAATGTAACGTAAGTCACCGTGGAATTGCCCATATGAGCGGCCACGGAAGGGCAATCGGGTAAAAATATCCAAATTAAAAAAAAAAAAAAGCAGTGAGTTTGGAACCACACGCTAATAATACAGCTCAGCTGCTGCATCTTATGAGCAAACAGCTGATCCATCTTTTCATTAGCACACACTTATGGCCATGGTGGATTCAAATTAGCAACCGAATGATTCACTCTTTCAAAAAATGTTAATGAAAAGCATCCGAAACATTTTACATGAAATCAAGCCGCTCTCCAAACGGCCTAGCAGGTTTCCCATGACGAAAAAGCAGCTTCAGAGTTTCGTCAACATCAATCCCACATCTCCCACCTACGTGCAGGCCTCTACCCTCCTACCCGCGCTGGGGCCCACGCTGTGCCCTCGAAGAACGTCGAACTGCTGCCATTCGGCCGATGACAAACTTAGGGCGTAGCACCTGAGGCCTCTAAACCAGGAAGTTGGGGTTTGGTGTTGGTGGTGAAACGAAAGGTTTGTGACGTTTTGTTTGGCGAAGGTAAAGAGGTACCGTACTTTTGCTAAAATATGGTATGACAATTAAGTGGAGAACTGGTATTGTTTTATTTCTTAATAGGGACCTGGCCTCTCTGAATTAATTAGCATGCGTTCCAATGTATATTTAGTGGAGGACTTCCTTCCTAATGTTTTCAATGATCATCTAGTTCACTAACAAACTTGTTCCCAGCAAAAAATTACCCACATTCCTCTGAACGAATATTCATTAGTTAAAATTATTTTAACTAATTTGCATGTTTTCCAATACATGTTTCGTAGATTTCTTCCTTCAAATTATTTATTTTTACAAGCCAATTTATTTCACCATTAAACTTATTCTAAACAAAATATCAATTACTTTCCTTTGAACATAGTCAGTCCATTGAGACTTTTGAACAGAAATGTACTAACACGCATTTATTGGAGAAAGTCTTCAGAATATCTTCAAAAAAGAATGAGTTTATTCATTACCTCACTCCCCCCCCCCTTTTTGGGGGGGGGGCAAAAAAATACACACACACACATCAACCACATTTTCTTAAACGCAAGTCAGGTCATTGAAATTTAGGTAGAAAAAATATTTATTGTTGAAGGAAATAGTTCTGGAATGGATTAGTGAAAACCAATATTGAAAAAATCTATTTGAATAGGTGCTAAAAAAATGGAGACCATGAACGCTTTTGCAAACAACATATTGAGTGACGGAAAGATAAACAGAGAGAGAGAAGAGGAAAACAAAAACATTTCATTTTCAGTTGCTGCACGATAATGATATTGAATTAAAATCAACTAAATTGCTTAATGCAAATAAGAAAGCCCGATTTCATATTTTCATGCGCAGACTAACCAGTCGTACAGAGCTTGGATAAACAATAACTTGGAAAAAAACTTCGCCAACGAGTTCTCTGGCGAATGAACTAGTAATCTTTTTTCCATCTTAAATCTCCTTGGTAAATGCATTATCAATCAGCTTTGAGAGAAAAAATAAATTCGTTTGATTTTTTTCCCGTTGAATGTAAATTTTCAGTGATTTTTATTAATTAATTTATCATTATTTTTTCTCTCTGCCTTTCATATTAGTGTTTGCTTTTTGAAGCCATTACACATTTACTTGAATTAAATTTTCTGAAATGTGTTTCAATTGCGTTCTGTTTTAAAGATTCTGATTTTGGAAAATGTGACTTTGAAATACCGAAGATTTCATGTAAGTTGTTTCTTTTTGGATATAAAATAGAATGAAGGAAGAAAAAGAAAAAAAAGAAAAAGAGAGGCAACGAAAAATCTGAAACTATTTGAAACACTAAAAAAACTGCTGATATGAGGGACATAAAGCACTGCATAACTCATTTCCACTGTAAAAAAAAAAGAGAAAAAAAATAATAAAAGTCATTCTTTTTGTCATGCAACTTTAAATGCTGGATTCTTCTCGTGGTTATCGAGTTCCTGAATCTATCAATGACCGGATTTCATTTTTCTTGTAGCTTACTATTTTTATAATTTCTTGTTCTTAAATAATTGAAACTTGTTGCAACAAAATTTAGCAAAAATTTATATTTGTTAAAATGAAATAAGAAAATAAAAAAGGAATATGACTTCAATGAAAAAAAAAAAAAAAATGCACCATTGAGAATTTAAAATAACAAACTAACTTTCTTTTCCTTTTACAAAAACACAAAGTACTCTTTGAACCCATGATGGAGATTAAATGTAGTTTCAATCAGAAAGGAGTGTTAGGTTCCTAATCAGCAAAAGCCATGGATATTTTCTTACAAAAAATAGAATTTTCCAGAGCTATAAATTCTCATTCGTCAAAATTTGATGAATGAGAGTTTGCTAGAAGGTGTTCCACGTAAGTGAGAAAACCCCTCCCACTTAATCATGGGTGAGGGTCAGAAAAGAAAAATGGTCCCGGAAGGCCCCGCACAGGGTATAGGCCCCTTTTATCTCTGCCGCCTGGGTTGCTCATCCACACCATCCTTCAAGCGCGGAAGTCAAGGCAATGAAAGTGAAGAATTTTTGAAATGTTTCAGCCTCGGGGCTCTGCAATTTAAATTACTCCTTTGAAGTGTTTCGCGCTCAATTCTAGTTAGTTGTTCCTCACTTGATGGTTTAGCAAATTCAGTAGTTTAAGTGATGTATATGAAACTCCTCAATAAGCTGCGTTGTATGTGATGTTTATGTTTAAAACAATCACCAAGCTTGCTTCTGTTATAAGCAACTACCATTATAAAAAGTCATTAAATCGCAATTAGTCCACGAAAGATACTTCTGTTGACCATTAATACATTACCATACACTAAATTAGAAGTTTAATAGTTTCAGAACGAAATACATAGATTCTGAGCACGAATATCTCGTTTGGAGTATTTAATTAAAAACTAAGCAACCAAACTACAGAGAAAAACGAATTCCAGGAACCTTTTTGATCATTTTTTCGATTTCATGATGCTCAGAATGCAATGATGATCCATAAGAATAAACTATTCACTTTTTTCCCTCTCTACAAACGATTAGAGGATAAGAAAGAGTGAAATTGAGGAATAGGGTTTAAGTAGCCCAGTGCATCAAATTATCTTCGGACTAAATAGTTCTCAGAAGGAGGAAAATTTTGCTTATGTCTGAAACGATATTTATGTAAAGCATTCGCAGTTTTAATCGCTGAATAATAAGCATAGCACTATTTAAAATTCTCTTTCATCTTCATGTACAAGAACAGAGATAATAGTGCACACTTTGGCTGAAAAACTATAAAAGCAGACTAAATTTTAAAGAGCTATGTACTCAGTTTATACAAAGAGCGAAACTGAATGATTAAAATCGCAAGGAAGCATTTAAAAACATAAAGTACAACATTAAAATATGTTGTAATTACATGTTGTTTATTTCTATTTTGAGATTAAATGCCCTAAAGACAAAATCCAAAAAAAAAAAAAAAAGTGACCTTACGCGTGCACAAAGTGGTTTTTATATTGAAATCAAAGTAAGGTCTCATTAAACATTGGCAGATAAATGCTTATAATAAATAGAATACAACGTCTCTGCCTCTTAGCACTGAACGCTGAATATATTCAATAAACTAAAAAGTAAATGGTTGAAATTTGTGAAAAAAAATCGCAATCCAAATCTACATAGAATTCGCTAAGTAGAAATGAAAATTGCTGATATATTTCGTGGTTGTAGAAACCCTTTTCCACATTTCAAAAGATGTGAGCTTATAGATAAAACAACATTCTCGGATGTGATTTCATCTATAAAAAGTGGTTCGTCACCTAAAACTCGTTCTTATAATATTTATTGTCATTTAATGCTGCCCACATTAATAATTAATTTGACATTTAAACACAATTTAGTGCCGTTGAGCAGCTACTACTCTTAATAAATTTACTCTGGTGCCACTACATGTTTAATAATAAAAATATAGACATGAGTGTAGTACTAGTGGATTGTGGTCACTAAAAGGAACATTCACCATAAAGTCACTGGAATGGGCTTATGAATACAACAACTTAAAAAAAAATCTACTATATATAGTGGTAAAAATATGCATTTAAAATGAACTCACGAAACAGTTCAGCTTTCTTGAAATTTCATATTATAGCACATCTTTCCATTTTTAAAAAAGTCAAAATTGGTGAAATTTTTTCTCAATCTCTTTTCGGGACTATTTTGATTGTTTTTAGCGCACAGTATTTAAAAATACACTAATGTAACTTAAAGGGAATCGAAATGAATTAAAGTATCGAAAATGTCTTGATTGAATCAAAACTGGTAAAATAAAAATAACACACAAAATATGCCTTAAATGACGAAAGAAAAGAAATCGTGTAAGTTAAATGTCAAAGCATTTAAGTGAAGAAATTAAACTTGAAGATTATTGATCTGAAGCATTTATCCATAAATGGACAACTAACTAATAGTATAGCTGTTTAATTTGATGAACCAATAAATAGGATATCAAAATCCACCTTCAAAGCAAATATTCCTTATTTTACTCAACAAATTAGTATTGCCATTCAAAGACAGTTTCATAAAAATAATGATTTGGCCTTATACACAGAGAGTACAGCGTCCTAGTTTCTAGTGAGGGTAGGAAAATGCATCAGGTCACTCATTAACTTCGTTCAACGTTTTGTGATTGTATATCTTAAATTCTATAGATTAACCTAAGTGTTTATTGAAGATGTAAGTGTCATGCAGGCGCTTTTCTCTTGCGCTTCATGAGGTTAACCCGCATCTGAAGATAAAACCTCGTTCGAAAGTAAGAGGGAATTCATGTATATAAAAATGGATGGATGTGTGTGTGCGTGTTTATTATATAAACCCAGTTTACGTTGAATTGCCAAATGGGGCCCACAGGTCCTATTAAGCTCAGGAATTCGTGTAATCCGTAAACTGAAAAATCCTTGAAACGTTCATTACTATTATTTATAATAACTGATCTGAATGAATCTATCATTCTACACTGTAATATTCAGTGAAATATATTAAATTATAGAAATCTTGTGATGCTATCATAATTATATATAGCTTTTTTTTCCAAGGAGAGAAAATATTATGTAACATTTTTTAAAGATGTGAAATTTTCAAAACAATGGAGACCTATGTAGTGATTAATTTTATATAAAAAAAAAAATTTTAATAATGAAACGAAAGATGGCAGGAGAAAAAGAAATGCTTACTGTGTTTGAGGCAGTAATATTCAGAATGCTTGACATTTTGAATTAAGAAATTAACAAAGCATTCAACAGTATTACTTAAAAACTCAAATTGGTTTTTTTTCCCCGTTCCCCGATGATTTTTTTCTAAACTAAAAAGGATGAAACTAAGCATGACTAATTAAAATCAGTAATGGACCTTAAAAAAAATTTAAGAATTAATTATCGATCTTTAATACATGAATGACTTTGGTGTTATAATTTTAAAAAGTTTTGAAAAAAGTAAAGAATCCAATTAATCAACCATAAGTAGTAAAATTAGATAGTGTTAATACCAATTTTTATTTCATAATTTTTGACTCAGGAGCTGTTCTCGTTTTACATAAATAGATGCAGAAGCACGAATGATGTATGAGTAGGGCAGTTAAAAATACAGAAATTGTGGACACAGGCTACTCTGAAAAACTGTGAGTGAACATTTCAAAAACTGTTCTAGATTCTACATACAGTAAATTTATCGTGCTTTTTAAGCACTCTGAACCCATAAATTTGAGGCCAGTTTATTTATTACGGGAGAAAAATGCTTGGCGGCATCTGTAAATTTAATTGTACTTCGGGGGGGGGGGGTATTCACTCTCCTCTTTCATTTTTAATTTTTTTTTCAAAGAGAATCGTCACTTTAGCAATTTTCTCAAACGATACGAAGCAGATAATACAAAAAGACGAAAATTAGTTATTTATTACGTTCACTTTTTACTTCTGCACTCATGCTCTTCTTGGATCTTTAATTGTACTTTCAAATAACACTTGTAAGAGCAGTGTTGGTTTAGGAAACAAAAAAAAAAAAAAAAGCACGAAGACATTAGTGTTCAAAACCTATTATATACTTAAATAAGTAGAAATTACTCTCAATTTGTTAAAATTCACATAAAGCTGAAAAGAAGTGTACGAGCTGAACTTCCACACAAGATTCTATATAATATAAACTAAGGCTTAATTCTAAACATATATGCGAATGTCTTTTATTGGAATGTTCATCCAAGCGTCACATTTCAAAAATGATTTCTCTCTCCATTCAACAAACCAAAAACGTCATGACAAAGTAATTCCATTTTGTTGAAATTCAAGTTCACTGTCAAGAATCTGGGAATAATGCGAATAACTCATCCCGAGCGAAAGGAGATGTGATTTATTTCTCTTTGACCGACATAAGAAACAAACATCACATCGTTAGGGGAAACTTAACTGTCTATTTTATAATTACTGTCGGATTGAAATAAGTAAATAAGTAATTAAAATTTATAAATAAAGAAGTTGAAGTTGTGCAGTACTTGTTATATTGCAAAGCTATTGAGTATACTTATGCTCTAAACAACGAAGGTATATTATCATAGATTGGTTTTTGGAAGTACAGAAAGTTTTAAAGGGATAACAAGAAAAACATTGCTGCTTATTTTATTATTACTGTTGTGTATTAACCCATTAATGCCTAGCGTCCCTTTTTAGGGACGGTCCAAAAAAGGGTGTGAATTTCCCCAAAATGAATATTTCAAGCAAATAATAGTGTTAAATTAGTACCTTGGTATTGTTTCAATTCGTTATTAACAGATTGCAGCACATAACCATTGTAAAGTGTGTTCTATAGTAGTTTTAATATGATCTTTATCAAAAATGACATCGATCACAATCTCAAGAAAAAAGCTAAGTTTTCAAAGTTATTCCCAGCTTCCCAGTTTATGTTAATTGCTGATTTTATTTCTTCTTATAAAATGTCTTTTTAAATATTATATCCTAGGCAGAAAATAATTTTAGTAAAAAAAGTATGTACCCTCTGGGGTCTATCGTAACTTTTAAGGGACGATTTTTCTTTCCTTAATAAAAAAAATATTTTTTACATAATATTTTTTTTATTACTTTTCCTGTCCATTAAACACTGTTTGTAACCAATATACAAAATATCTTTGGAAAAAAAATGTCAGGCATTAATGGGTTAAAATAAATAAATATGTAATTAAAGTTAATAAATAAAGAAGTTAAAGTTTCATTATTTGTTATATAATAAACATGTTGAGTATACTTTATGATCTAAACATCAAAGATATGTAGCACAAATTATTTTTTCTAAGAATTGAAAGTTTTAAAAGGAAAAAAGGAAGTGAACAGAGAATAATGAAGATAAGTTAATGGAAGCAACGCTATTTTTCTTTTTCAGATCTTTTTCATTCACAACAAAAATCGTGAACTATGCTATTTGAATGGTCAACTGACACATCATGCTGTCATGCAAGTCATTTTGCGCCGGCAGATTTTTATTTATTTTCTATTACATTGTTGTAAACAATAGCAAACTGTGAAATTATCTTCAATGAAAAAGCAGTAGTACCAATAGCAAAAATTTAACTTATTGTCATATTCTAAATGACCCAATTCCTCAAGGTTGCTTACTGTTCAAAAAATATCAATGAGAAGAAGACACACTAGAAAATTAGTAATACCAATGTTTCCATTTTTTCATTCAAATTTATAAGCAGAGCTCCGATTCTCTCAAATGATACCCTTTTAAAACTTTGAGGATATTTTCTTTTCTGTTCTTTGGAAAATATTACTGCTTACAAGTATGTTCTAAATTATCTTTGTCAGCAAACGAAGTTTCCTCAAGAAAATAAACAATTCTATATATGTTAATTTTTGAAAAAACAATTTAGCTCCCACTACATATGAAAGCACATTTAACTAAATAGTTCAATTAAGTTAGTGTTTAAAATAATATATTTAAAGTAAGTATGGTAAGACAAATGGGAATAGAGCATTCAGTAAAGTTTTCAACTAGGAGATTATTTATTTAAACAGAGAAAAATAAAATCAATGTCACCCTAAACACTTAGATTCAAACCATGATACAAAAATATGCAGTGAAAAAAATAATGTTCATTTTGATTAAAAGTCTGACAAATTTTGGAATAAACAGAAGAATTCTTTCTCAGAATTTTTAATTTTATGCACGCAATTGAAGCAAATGTTTCTGTAGAAGTCATAGATGGTATTATTGAATCATGTTGTCCTATTGCACGATATAAAGTGATAATAAAAACGAAAATAAAAGGTTTGAAAGCAATCCAGCGTGGTAAAGCTAGGCAATAAAAAATTAAACACTTTGCTTTACAAAAATTACATTGCATATATTTAAGTATACACTGTACTTTTAGACCACATAATTCAATAGAGAAAATGAAAATAAAAGAAATCACTTACCGTTAAGAAAAGACTTAACCATATGAAAGCCCCTACGTACATCTTCGTCAAAGCTGTTGAAGAAAGAAAAAAAAATAGTTTTATCGATAATAAGAAATAATCTATAAAAAATTGACACATAACAACAATAATTGCGTTAAAATTGATTTTCAGATTCCATAGCAGCAATTTCAATAAATTTATGTACCAGATAACGGCTATTGATTTGTAGTAATAATTATTACCCCCCCCCCCCAAAAAAAAAGAGCAATATCATTAATAGCAGCAATTTCGATGAAAAAAATAATGACAACCGAATTATTTGAACTATATTAAGATACCGCTCGAAGTAGCTAAAATACGTGGAGAAGTATATTAAGCATGTCGTGAAAAAAGTACAACTATAAAAATGTTCATCAATTGTCATTTGAATAAGTACAAATTTATAATCAATGCCAAAAAAAAGCAAAAGAAGTAAATAAATAAAAAAAATAAATAAATAACAACTAAATTAAATTAAAAAAAAAATAAGTAATTTCAAATAAATTCATACCTGAAGAACCTAATTACACTATTAATAGAACTATAATGGGTTACATAAATGCATGATTTATATCCATTTAGTATCCTAAGAGTTAGCCGAATGTTTGGATCACTCTCCTTCCACTAGTAGACTATTTACCTTCATCCCGGAGCAAGTCTTTCCCAAGGTAGATCGGACTGACTCAAGACGGTAAGCAATGCCATTGGCCGTTGCCCGAGGGTGACGTCAGAGCGATCAGCCAATAATATTTCTTCAACTGTACTTATATTTCGATGCGGGCGACAGTTTTTTGTTTTGTAAACTTTGGTGTTTTTGAGTTTTTTTTTCTTCTTCCTTGCAAAAGATTTCATTTGAAAAAAGTTTTTTGATTGTTAGAAGGAAATGGATATTTTTTCCTAACATATGTCTCAATTTCGTTTTCATTCATAATTATTGCTTTTTAAGTAAAGAGAACTTTTCGTTACAAAGTTTTTATTTTCAATACTTCTCGTCGAAAAACAGTAATGTACTTCAAGATGACGTAACAAATTATTGCTTAAACTACTATCGATACAATTCAACTGGACTGTTTTCTTTTAAAACGGAAAAAATGGGGGAGGGGGGATTATTCCGTATTCAAAGTTTTTTTTTACTTAAAAATAATGGGAAGTTAACAAACAAGTATATCATTTTTGGGAAACGAAATTTTCCGTTCTTAAGTGAAACACAAAAATGTAAAAGGAATCATGTAATGTGAAAAAAAAAAGTAAAAATAGTTTCCAATATAATGAATCCAATAACTAATTGTTTTGCTTTTTTATCGAAAATTTTATTAAGATAGTATTTTTTTAATGTCACAAAAACATTTGTAAATAAATGAAGCTGTAGGAGCAATGCCAATGGCAAAATATTTTGATTCTGTTTGGGTTATATTTTGTCACAAAACAAAATTATTCCTCTATACATAGAAACTTTTGTTCAAACTAACTTTATAAAAAAATTGTATTGAAAAAAATAAATACTTACATGCTTTAATGATGGGAAAATGTGTATAGTATTTTTGCTTTGAATCTAGTTTCTTGTGCATAAAAACAATGAATAATAACTTGCTTAGTGGTACAATAATGGCGAAGATCTTTAGCTATTATTTGCTGATAATCTAAGCCTATTTACTGACTTTTGAGCCACCAGTATTCGGTAGGATTATAAATTTAGGAAATATGTTAAAGATATTATTCGTTTCTTTCTGTAGTACTGCATAAAACTTCATATGGTTGTATTTAAGTCGTAATACTTTGATGACTCATTACGATTCTCTAAAATTTAACTTGACATTCCCATAATATTTCACTGTGAATCTTATTGAAAATATGCATCAGCAGAGCTACCCAACTTTTTAAAGGTTTTCTAAATAGCTGTCACATGACACTTTCAGTCAATGATTCACTGTATTAAATATGAATCAATATTTATTAAAAGCTAATAATAAATCATTCGGAAAACTTCTTATAGCGCCTCCACTAAAGTGTTAGAATTGGATAATCTTTTGCAGATTGAGAGCAATAATTTTTTTTTTCAAATTTCTGAGCATATTGAAAACTTAGGTTTCAATTAAACTTTAATAAAAACATGTCGTTAAAAAACCAAGGCTCAAATTACCACTACTCTTTCTATAATAAGAAGCTGGAGCGAACTTCTTCGCCTCTTACAAAGTGGGTGTTCGAAGGACAAATTCCATTTCCAATTTGATATCTTCTTTAGGAAAATTAGCATTAACCTTGTTCTTTCAGTGTCCTGAAGCATGAAACATTAAAATCGCGACAAATTTTCACAAAAAGAGTCATCATATAACACAAAACAAAACTTTGATGCTTGCAGACAATTCGTAGAAACATGGAAGGTTGTATTCATTATAATTTCAATTTGATCGAAATGATTTGGTTTTGATTGATTCAGAGAAAAAAATGCTTGATGAATGCTACTGATAGTGGAATATGAATGATATTGCGATCAAATACCAATACGATCTCATAATCACCAACTTAATTCATCTAATAACAGCAGCGGTAGATTAAAAACTTAAACACAAAGATAAATTAAAAACAGCAAAGCAAAACAAACAACTCCAACAGAGAAGATGTAAGTATCTTGTAAATAAGCACCAAACTCCATGGATCCAACATGAAAGTAAGCCGAACCTGTCAGATCCAATCTAAAAACACTTTTTAAAAGTAGTACATCAAGTAAAATCAGGATCTGAAATTGTAAGTGGATTTTAATCTGTAGTTTCAATATTCAAAATCATAGACTGTAGCAGCTGACCTTAATCTTCTGAACCCATACAAAGGCGCGAAAGTTTGGATTGACGTTCTAAAAAGCTCGGATGTTATTAAAAAAATTTTTTCAGACACAGTTACAGTTAAGTACTGATGAGAGGGATTATAAAAAAGGTCGGGACATTTCGCGGATCGCCTAATACGTGATTCGCCTAGCAAATTTGACTCCGGGTTCATCCGAATTTTTGATAAGGGTTAAGAGATTTTAAATTTTTGGTTATTTATTTTATATGAACGAACTTTGGACCCCTTTCGTGATTTGACTTGAATGTCATAACCGTTTTAAGCGTTTGCATAAGCTGATATTTTCTTTCGCGCCAAAAAAATGTTCAACCGAGTTGTTTCAATCATCATAGACTATCAGATTTTCAACCATTCCTTTTTTCGGGGGGGGGGGGACAATTTTAAGGTGTGGATAGTTTCAAAAAAATAAAAAGAAGGAAAGAAAAGAAAAGAAAAATCAAATAGAAATTAGGAAAGAAAGAAATTTTACATGCTATGCTAATAACTTTGTGTGACCGTGTGCGTTGATCTACAGACATAACTTATAAACATTTAAAGAAAGTACTATTTTTTGCAACTATTAGTTTAAATTACAACCAGAAAACCTCTAATACATTTTAAATTAAAAATAATATTCATAATTTGTTGCTTATTAGCTAAAATTGAAAACTTCCAGGAACTTGAAAATCAACTTGGTAACTTTATCAAAAATGTCAACATTTAATGACATGTATAGAAATCAATTATTGACAGACACTTTATCATTTAAAATCAAAAGCTATAGTGAATGGGAAAAAAATCACTAAGACAAAGGGATTTGAAGCGTTTGGTAAACATAAACATATTAAACAGCTTTCGTGACGTGTATTAGGAATTTATTTAAATATTTACGGGAGATTTCATTTCCTGGTTTTGATCACGAAAAGGGATCCACTACTTATTTGTAATTTGGAGTGTATAGCAACAAAAGGAAAATGGCATTCCGATCTTATTTATCCTCTAGTCATCCTCGGGTTACATTTTAAAACTAAAAATGTTTCTAAATTTAAAAATAATTTTTGCCTTAACAATTTTTTTCGAAATTGTCTTTAAATACATTAATATTTTAGATTAATATTAGATGTTAAATTAGAATTTCATAGTTTACGATTTCGTCGAAATTGGAATTCAATTTCGCTGTTCAAATTCACCTCCTTCCATTTTTCTTTGAAGAAGTTACAAATTCCTAAAAATATGGTGACTTAAACGACTAAAAATATTTTTTGACATTACTCAGAATATTACACGGAAAAATTTGGCATGTTTGAGCATGTTGAGAATAAAAAAATCAGCTGAATATTTATTGCTCTTCGCTTGTAAATTTATCAGTTCCAGTTTCCATTAAATCTAATGTGTCAAACTATTTAAATTAAAACTAAGCGACAGATATATTAAAGACAGAGCTTCCGGAATTTATTGGTAATTATAAAAACTCCTTGAAAGCGCATTGCATAAGTAAATTATTACTGCCCCATATTTTTAGAAACCAACGCACAGTGTTTTGATTAATGTTAGCTAGCTGGACAAAATTATTTTTCGTCATTTTTACATATTTATGGATCAGTGCTCAAATTTGTTCCGTGTTCTTCCTACAGTAGTAGAACCTTGAAATGATGTGGAAAGTTGCGGCACAGCGTTCAACTTCGAATTTTACGCCTTTGTCCTACCAGTTTGCATTGGTTGCCAAAAAACGCTGTTTTGATTTTCCCGCAGAGACCCATTTTTCAGAATTTTTTTATGCATAGTTAGCTTACTTTTTCCTGATTTTCTTTTCAGAGTCCTATGTAAGGTTTTCAAAATTCAATTTGGAAGAAAAGATTTCGAAGAAAATATAGTTTTTTTTCTCTTTTGGGGGGCTTCAACCATTTTTCAAAGAAATCCCTGCTCGAAAGAAAGTACTCTAAAAAAAAAATGTTGTACTCGAGTGTGCTGCCTATAATACGTCTTATTAATTATGGGAAAGATGCAGCTATTATATACAGAAACTTAGCCCGGGGACAAGCGTTTCCCATCACGTGAAAGTTTCGAAACAAGCAAAAATAGTCTGTTCATCTTAAAATGTTTTTTTTTAATATTACTTAATTATCATATACACTAATTTAATTAGGCAAAACTTGCACTTACCAGCTTTAATAACACCCATCTTGCACAATTAAATCATAAAAAAATCGGAAAGCTTTAATTTTATGTGCTTAAAATTATGTCAGAAACTCAACTGATTTATTCTAAAACAAAGAGATACGTAACTTTAACCCTTAATACTCACCTGGCGGAAGTGAGTTAAACATAAACAAATGAAGTATCATGTTTTGGTATATTGTAGACATTATTCCAATGTCGAATTTTAGAATTCCGAACTTGACTTTTGTCCACCTAGCTTACGCTAATCGAAACACTGTGCAACGTTTTATCTCCCTCTCTCTCTCCGCCTCTTTCGTAAAGCTATAATATGGCTTAAATGTATTTTAAAACAGTTGCAGATTTTAAAAAAAAGTGTTTTATCAACGGTATGATATTTGTATACGTATCAACATAAAATTCATTCATAGGATTCATTTTGAAATAACAATCTTAATTTATCATAACGTGAAAACAAAGACAAGGGGAGTAAGAAAAAGTAATACAGAAATTCTTTAATTTTGAAATTCAAAACTTTTGCCATTGAAAATTATTATTGCATTGGTAGTTTTCTAGTCTCTAAACATTTTCGTCAGGTAAAATTGGCTTACATTAATAGAGATTATTCTTAGCGGGAATTATCTAGAGAGTATCATACAGTCAGTGCGGCGACTGTTTGTGGCTGCGCTAGACAAAAAAGGGCAAAACTGAGGAAACTTTTTAGTCGCCAGTAGGTGGTAATAATAATTTCATTATTAGCCACTTTCTTGAAGTAGCTAAGAGATATTTAAAATACTGAAGCAAATAATCCTAATGTACAAGCAAACGTAAAAAAGTGTTCTCGAATATTTCAGGTGATAAAGGTTGCTTCTCGATTATATTTGAAATTATTTTTCCAATTACTTAATGCTTCTTATACATTTTATAGTCACTATTTTTTTTTGAGGTAACGACTTAGTGGCTATAGTTAGAGGATTTTCAGTCGCCTTATTTTTCCCTATTTACCCCCTGTGGCAACTGACACCCTGTGGCAGTTGGCGACCGCCAATTTCTCCCTTTACCAGATGATGCTACTCAATATTTCGTAAATGATACACAAAAAAAAAAAAAATAATAGCCTTCTGATTTTCAGGCACTTGTGGCATCTCCAGCTAAATACCAAGAAAGGACACTCGATTCCACGACGTGCGAGGATTGAAAACAACAACAATGGCATACGCATAGAAATCCACGGCCAGACGCCATTCATTATTGGACAGCACGTTATTAGATTTGCTACAGTTCCAGCTCTAAGAATACATCCTCAATCAGCCCTCTGACGAACTTGATTTCCGCTTAATCGTGTTTTAATGAAAGTGACAATCTCTCTTACACGGAAGAAGGCTGGTTTGTACTATCACATGGACAATGCTAATTACAGGCCACAAGATAGAGACATCGTGCACGTTTCCATGCGCAAGCGGCAATTATTGTAACACTTAAAAGTACAACGCCATCCTGGGAGAAGTAAAGCGAAGAGGTAAATGAAACCATTAGCCAAACAATTTTTTTCCATCGTTCTTTCAATGCGACAAATCTTGTGGCATCAAATTATAGACGTCGTAGGGATGAAAGATTATGTAAGATATGCATGGCAAAAGCTTGATGTTGCCTGCAGCAGGAAGAAAAATAAAGTTTACAATGAAGTTTTTTTTTTTTTTTTGTGAAGAATAAGTTTGGCTACATACGGATTCCATGCCCAGAGGAAGTGTGATTGCCTAAATCATTCGCTTTCTATCCAGTTTGGGTCTTAAACGAGCTATAAATTGTCTGTAGTTTTCACATCCATTATGTATATTGAGCGTTCGATTGGGATGTTTTGCTTGTTATTGCTCACTTTGCTTTTTTAAATATGAATCTTGTTCTTGCTGAGTAAAGGGTTAAAAGATACCCATGATTACTTGTTCCGCTTTATGAGTTTCTGGCAAATTTTTGTACAAGAGTAGGTGGAGCAGTATACGAAGCAAGAAAACGTAAAATTTACTTTTACAATGACAGAAAGACTTCAGAAAATAATAGTAAATATATGACATTTAAAGCCATTTCCATATAGTTCTCTTTTAAAATTGCTCTATTTTATCAGTTGACACATGATGTGCAAATAAATGCGTCACATCCAGTGCCGCATGTTGACAATGTATATTTAAAAGAACCTGAAGCTCTCACCAGTTAAAAATAACTAGTCCGAATGTCTTAAACAAACAGTAGCTTAAATTTTGCTGCGTAAACTTTTTAAAAAATCGCAAAAAAATTAGTTTTAAACTGACAGTTGTTTTGGTTGACAAAAACTTAAAATCATGACGAAAACCCGTATTCACTACAATTTATGGGTAAAATGTACTTTCATACAATAAAAGACTTACATAAAATATTATTTCTTAGACAAAAAAAAAAAAAAAACATATCTCGTAAAAGCATCAGAAAATACTCTTAGTTTCTCAACTAGGATTTTATACTTAATTAAAAGTTTTGCAATAAATATTCTTTGTAATGCAATATGGAATAGATTGCGCACAAGTGTGATCATACTGCAAAAAATGAACTGTTGTTTTTACAGTATAATACTGTCAGCCGGGGTTCTCATTTAAAACTGTAAAATGCACTGTAATAAACGGTAAAACTAGCAATTTTAGATTCTTACTGTAAAGTAAAAATTTTTAGTTTATTGCCATAAAAGTTAGCTGTATTATACTGTAAAATAGCAGTATAATCTTGGTAGCAGTGGTTTCAGCTAAAAACTGTAAAATGCTTGGTAATTTACTGTAAAATTAGCACTTTTGCGATTTATTACTTAAAATTGGCAATTTTACAGTTAAGTACTGTTAAGTTTACAATTTTACAGTTTATTATTGTAAAATTAGCAATTTTTACAGTTTATTACGATAAAATTAGCTGTATTATACTGTAAAAACAAGATTCATTTTTTACAGTGCACGAAGCGGATTCCTCAGTGTAAAATTACTCTCAATACTCATTTCCAGCTACGCATCAATTTTCTGGAGAAAAGATGGAATAATTAAAAGTTTGCTCGCATCGTCAACGATTTAGGGAAAGGTGAAGCATACCCAACGGTTGGAATTTCGAGGAAGGAACACCCCTGAGAGGTCAACGCGGGAGTGGGAAAGGACGTTCTGTCACTTTCGAACTTCTTCCTGAAGAGGGAAACTCATTCGTTTTCCTTTTTGATGGAGATGAGTTTAGAGGTCACGTTATCGATCTTCTGGTTTTAAATAGTCTGTGCATCAATTGAAAGTGGTTTTGGGAAAAAAAATTACGTAACAAGGGATCGAGTTCATGGGCATAATGTATACTATCAGCCTGATTCTAGCACGCGACGAATTTAACTTAACAAAATCGTCTTCGATTTGGTCATGTGATCACATCTGATTAGTGAATTGGTTGCAATTTCGTTCACGTGACTGGTTGAAAACCAAAATGAAAAACAGTTCGATGGGTACGAGAACCGCCCTGATTAACAAGATGCTTTTAAAAATTTACAACAGAAATAGTCAACATATTATTAAGTGGAAAGAAAACCGCGTAATATCCTTTTTGTTTTTAAAAACCTTAGCGAATTTCTCAAAATCATAACTTTTACAATGGAGTCAAGAAAAGTGCACTCGATTTCATTTCAGCTACATTTTTTAAAGATTTCTAATTGAACATTAGCTCCTGTCACTGTCAAAAATAATAGACCTGCGATTGCCAAAGTATCTCCCAAAGAATTCATCTTCAGCCTAATTAAGTCTTCTTTTCTTAACATTAACTAATATATAAATGGAATGATTTTAAACTTATGAGTATATTTAATTTATTCGAAGAAAAAAATATTCTAGGAAAAGATATTGAATCATTGCAAATTAATTTAAATGAATGAAAATAGGTTGAAAATCAAACCAAAACTTCGTGTGAAAAATCGCGTAAATTGAACGGAGTAAAAATATATAAGTAAAATTGCTCTCCGTTGAATATATGTTCCAAACATTAATTTGACATGTGTGAATATTTAAAAGATCATTTGCTTTGGAAGATTTAAACCATTTAGAATATAAACATATTTTTTAGCATCAGATATATTTATTTAAAAAAGGTAATACTAAAGCAGAGAAATAAAACTAACTTTAAGTTTCATAGTCTAGTCAAATATGCGCCGAGGTGTAAAGGACATTATTCACAAATCATTCATCTTAAGGGAAATCAGATTTGACCATTTTTTAAGATACACAGGAATTATAAAAGTGTGTACTTCCTAAGGTAATGAGTAAACTGAAGAGGTGACAAAAAATACAAAACTAGCTTTAAATTTCATATCACAAGCAAATGTGCACTACATTATTGTTCCCAAATTTAAAGAAAAATGTAAAAAAAATGAATCCAATTGCAAATGATACCGAAGAATGACTATCGACATCCAGCTGAGTGTCATTTTTTCACGATCTATTACGATCAACAATTCTTCTTCAAAATCGACCCTAAATGAGACGTTCTGAAGGAAGGTAAAAGACCTCCGATCGGCCCCCTTCGTTCCTTCCCGTCACGTCCCAGTGGTGATGGGCGATCCTTCATCGAACACCCCCTTTACGTCTGGGCCCCAAACGAAAAAAAAAAAAAAAATTGCACTTGACCTCTTCAGAGGTGTTTCCTTGATTTTTGGAAATTGTCTGTTAACAATGTTAAGCATGCATGAGTAGTAGGGATTCTTGAGTCCGAAACGAATCAGCCACCTACGAAGTACATCGAACCTGTTTGTAGCAAAACTTTGATTACCTCAAGGTCAAACGGGACAGCTATATAGATATAGACCCCAACTTTAAGGCCCCCTCTGCTTAAATTAATTCAGTAAAAGCTTTTCTTAATGGAAACGGGGACCAAAAATGGGGATTACTTGGGAGTTGTGCCTGAACTTAATCTTACCCGGTAGTTGTGAGACCAACTTCCGAAAAGGAATGGTATTTCTGTATATTAAGCAAACAGTGGCATTTTATTTGCTTATTTATTATGCCACGCAAAATTATTCCTAAGAAGAAATTTTCATTCGGTAACTCAATTTTCCTTTTGGAAAAGAATCGTATTTCTGTTGATTAAACAACTAGTGGTATTTTGTTTGATCATTTCTTAAGCTACGCAAAGTTTAAAAATAATAATATAATATAATAAAAAAAATAACAATAATAAGCTACACCTGAGAAAAAATTTTTAGTAGGTTGAGTGAATTTTCCCTTACTTTTTTTTAAATGAATTGCTTTTTTTTAAACATTGACAACCGAGGTTCCAATTTAAAACTGTAAAATGCAGAGTAATAAACTGTAAAACTAGCAATTGCATAGTTTCTTACTGTAAAGTTAGCAATTTTACAGTCGATTGCCGTAAAATTTAGCTGTATTATACTGTAAAAACAACAGCATAACACTGGTAGCAGAAGTTCTAGTTTAAAACTGTAAAATGCACGGTAATAAACTGTTAAATTAGCAATAATTTTACTGTTTATTACTGTAAAATTAGCAATTTTACAGTTTAGTGCTGTAAAAGTAGCATTTTTAGTTTATTGCTGTAAAATTAGCAATTTTTACAGTTTATTACTATAAAATTAGCTGTTTTATACTGTAAAAACAACATTCATTTTTTATAGTGTAGCAAACAAGCATTTGCAACGTTTCTAGTTTATTTTATGTTTTCTTCGTTTGAAATCGCAAGTTTCTCAGCATGTTGTACTCTCTGCCACGGTTTTCTTTTACTTTCTTCTTCTTCTTTTTCAAATCCACCTAATGGATGCCTGATATTTCTGATACTGCTTCTGTTTACAGTTCTTCTTAGTATGATATTCGGCAAAAGGGCAAACTAGAATCTTTTTTTTAATAGACTTGTTTAAACTACTCAGTTTGAGTTCCTTTACAACGTGAAGAAACCTGAAGCATAATCAATAAACATGCAAATCCGATCATTTAGAAGTTCTTTATTGTTCTACTGTTGCACCTGCATAACTTTCAAAAAAAAAAAAGAAAAAGTAAGATAAGTTTTCATCGCTGTAGGTCCAAGATTTGTGATTGCTTTTCTTCAATCGATTGTGGATCTCTACGCAAATTCTCTTCAAATTGATGAAAATAAACATTCATTCGAATAGATGAAAATAAAGAAACGTTCAACGACTGCTGGGTCCGTCTACTCCCATTTGGCACAACAAAGAACATTCGAAGAACTAATTCAAGGAAAAATGCATTTTTCTTCTTTTTTCATTAAAAATGAGAACTTTAATACAAAATGCACACGCGTGTTGTTAACGAACTTTTTTTTCTTGGTAATTTTCATCTCTTTTTCAACAGACATTTTAGAATCAATTTTCAATATCCAAAATTCGTATGTTGTGGAATACGCCCATTTTACCACCAGAGCTCGTGTTTGCAACAGAGCTATTGTTTACGAAATTGCTTCTTAATGAAAATGGCTAAAAATTAAGCTGAAAAAGACACAACAAAATAACTTGCAAAAAGTCTTTTCAAATACGCCTTTTTCTAAATTATTGCTACATCCGTTGATTTACTTCCCAATCCGTTGATTTACTTGTTATTGGAAATTAATTTTTCAAGTTTAAGAGAATATATTTTGGCAGATGCTGTCTGATGTGGTCGGGGTTAAGAATCTACTTAACGCAATACTGTTTTATTTATTTTTCTTTTAAATTAACTAATTATTGCTATTTTCTCCTTTGCAAAAGCTTTGAGAGCTTTCCCAAGTGAGGGATCCAACCAACTGCTTATTTTCTCTTGTAGATCTAAACCCTTCCAATGTTGCATTCAACTAAACTAATTGCATCAAATCTAATATTGGTCGGTGAAATCATTTGGAACTGTGCTGCAAATGGACTAGTCAAGAAAATGTGAAGTTCTGGAAAGACTGTATGACGATATCAACTCGCAAAAGATGTCTTGTGTTATACCACTTCTTAAAGTTTTGTTCTATAGTACGGAGCTCTATGTATGTGATTCAAAAGCGAACATTTTCCTATTTTTAAGTAAGATAGAGTCGAATTATAAGAAACTCTGAAGTTGGAGTTAATTCAAACTGATGAGTGTACTATGTACAGGAAAAGGGGGTGGGATTTAAAAGGTTTTGGCAATTCAATTTCACCATTTGCAGACAATTTTCAAAATTATTTTTCGACCTTCCACATAAACCTGAAGCACCAATTTTGCTCATGAAAAAAGAAGGCCACTTTTTCTTCTTTCTATATTTAAATTAAAGACCGTGCATTTGTGAAAAGTGAAGAGACAAGGTTACTTATTATAGTATTAAATCTAATTAAAATTGGCGAATAAATCCCTATTTCACTTTTTTAAGATCACAAAAGAGATTTTCTTTCAATCAACAATACACAATTATCCGTATTATGAAACCCAGAATATTTGCTTAGCATAAGAATCGCGCTTAAACCAAAACCGACCAGCAGCTTCACAACAATCATCCAGTTTCAGCCAAACTAAACCCTTTGAAGTCTAAACCACTTTCTCCTCTTGATTTGCATAAAACAGATTCATTGCTTTAATAGGCGAACGAGATCCGGACAAAGAGTATAATGACGTCTGATTGCCACATTTCCTCCAGTGATGAGTAAACGTAATCCTTACCACAGATGGCAGAAAAACAGACGAACGAATGCATATTCATAGATGACTGGATTGCTCAAGGAAAAGGGTATGCTGTTTGAATATAAATGTCCAGCATTTGGAATATTGATGTTTTAAATCCGGCACTTAGTGGTTACATGGTCTTCATCAGCAGTTGAACAGGTGTTTGTTTTTCTCTTTTTTTTTTGGCAGTCCTCGAGGAAGGACTAAAGAACCCATAGCAATGAAATCGGACCAGAGAAAATTGCTCCTTAAGAGATGAAGAGGGGTAATCCGTAGTATACTAATCCAGTGTCCGATAAAGACAAGGATTACACTGTAAAAAATAGATGTTTTTACAGTATAATACAGCTAACTTTACCATAGTAGAAAACTAAAATTGCTAGTTTAGAGAAATAAACTGTAAAATTGCTCGTTAGACTGTTTATTACAGTGCATTTTACAGTTTTAAATTAGAACCTCTGCTGCCAGTATTATACTGTTGTTTTTACAGTATAATACAGCTAATTTTAAGGTAAAATAGCTAGTTTTACAGTTTATCACCGTGCTTTTATTGTTTTAAACTGGAACCTCTGCTGCCAGTATTATACTGTAAAAGGAACAAAATTTTTTTTCAGTGCATATCAAATGTTGAAAAATCGGCTGATTCACTCTTCTGAATCATTTTGTACTTAAAAAAAAAGACTGCGAATGAATTCATTGATTAAAACCAAGCTAGTTGGGCCCTGTCACTGGTTGTCAAATTTTTACTTGTGTTTCTATTTTGAGGCTTCATATTAGCAACACAAATTTTGGAATATGTCAGTCTTTTTATCCAAATTAAGGAACTAATAAAAACCTAATAGCAATCAATAAACTTCAACAAATTCAATTGCCAATGAAGAAAGCAACACAACTTACAGTAAGATATTGGAAAAAATTAGGAGTCAAAATATTACTAGATAGTTAGAGTTAAAAAATAATAACTATTTCACCCATTTCACATTGCATATCTTCCCCTACTTTAAAAGCCCGCTTACATACTTTGACTTCTTAACTTCCTCACATAGTAAGTTAAAATAAATACACAAACAGAGAATTCACTTGGAAAATTGTATCGGTAGAGTTTCAATAGAATTTTTATAATTATATGATCATTTTTTTATAAATACATATATAATAAAAAATTTTATAAATAGATATTGTTTAAAATTTATAATCATTTTTATAAATTTATATCCTATACCGATATACTTTTAAAATGTTTGACCAGTATTTCATCAAACTATATAATGCACAGGTACCTTGATTGGAGGTAACGGGAAGTCAGTGCATCCTCCCAAAAATTTCCTCTTTCTGCACATTTGGAAATATCCCCTTTCATTAGATATCTTTACGTGTGCATACGCGTCATTCGGAAAAAAATGTTGTTCCATTCGGCAAATTGAGAATTCCCCCCCCCCCCTCCTAAAAATTTAAATTCAGGGCGAAACGCGAAGGTCAGTTCCATTTTCTGTCGTGAATAGAAACCTCAAGAAACAACCCAGAAACATTTCTTCGAATAGCGCACATTTACAAACCAGTCACATGAGCCTTAACTTAAATTATTTATTAAAGAAACACATTTTTTTTTTCAAATGGTATAGGAGGAGAGGGGGGGACAGGATTCTTTTGTTAGAAGTGGTCACTGCAGTCGTAATTCACCAAGATGAATTTAAAATGATGCTTCCCGCCGGCTGAGGATAGTATAAATGGCACTTAAGAATATGAATGTCAGGTTCTATTCGGATGGCAACGCCCTCGTCGTAAATGTTATTGACGTGTCGTTTAAAAGTCAGTAACATTTTTAGCAGTGGTAAAATGATTGCGCTGTTGTGTAAAATGGCCTTTTCTTACTTCTGAACAATCTATCGATATCTTTAAATAATCTAATTATAGTTTGAAAAAAACTAAAAAATACACTTTTTGAGTTAATCAACCTAAATTTGGGTAATACATCAACATGTAATATAGTTTAGCCTATAGTATTAATAGTAGTGTTAAATATAATACTTTTATATTTGCAAAGAACCTGAGTTTTATATTTTATTCAGAATTACATGTAAACAACTGAAACACTTGTAACACATCAACATGTAATATAGTTTAGCCTTCAGTATTAATAATAGCTTTTAATTTTTTTCTTTTATATTTGTAAAGAACATGGATTTTATCTTTTATTCAAAGTTATACATACATACATACATACAAACGAACTCACATGTGAAACTAATAAGAACGTATTAAAAACGAGTTGAATGTCATACAGTTGTCATGTTCATAAGAAAAAACATTTCGAATTGAGCCTCATTAAGTCGAACACGCTTAATACGAATTACTGTTAAAACGAACTACATTTCCGATCAATCCCGCCCTATGGTTTATATAGTAGTATATAGTTCTTTGTATAAGACAACTAAGATTGAGACAAGCTATTTTAGTTTCAAAAGTCCCTTGGAGTTTTTTCCTGACGAAGTACGACTGAACATGTTATATCACTGTTCCCTCCCCTCCCTCCACAAAAATGATTTTATTTCTCCGAAATTAAAGTTTTTGCATAATTAATAGAGGTTTTGGAACATTAGGTATTAGGTACTTTTTCTCCCATTTTTTTTTTTTTGAAACGTTCCTCTTTTTTTCTCCAAAATTCTGTTCTATAATTGATTTTTCCATGTTTCTAAAGTTTCTACATCTGAACGAATTTTGGACGGCCTTTACAAATTTTGTATTCATACTAAATAAATTACTAAAATATCAATAATGAATCGGAGCACTTTAAAAGTTTCAAATCAGTCACGTAAGCCAATCATTAAAAAATAAATACTAATACGGTAGGAACTGTGTCCACAATTACGAAATTCAATGAAGTGTATACTGAAAAATGTAAAGTACTGCGAACTGAGGCACATTTTTAAGTGGAACTTCTTTGCCACATTTTGAAAATTATGATATTTGGCTTTCCGGGAAGTTTTAAAATCAGCTAATAGACGTGATAGTGTTTTCATCACACAAAAAAGTATTCTAGCATTTATTCGGTTTTTGGATCATAGTAGAGCGCCAAATATTATCATTTTGAAAAACCAGCAAATATGACTCACTTAGCAAAGTTGTCCCAAGTGGCGGCATGTATTTACAAAAAGAAAAAAAAAGATCATTAACAAGTAATATAAAACAGCACCTTTTTGAATCTTTCGTGAACTTCAACGAGAGACCCGACACTAATTCAAAAATTGAAAAAAAAAAAAAAAAAGAATCAAAGATATTCGAAACGATTTATGTTTTGTGTGCCCATCCCACCTCCCCTCCAAAGGAATAAAAGCCCACTATAAACCTATACATAACCCTCTACAAATATAAAAACGAGCTAAATGAGTTCCTTAAATAATTCTGATTCTTTGTATATGTTTTGATCTATAACTGCCATCGTTCCAGAAAAGATGGCATGCAAACATTAATTCGTCTGCTTCCTGAATGTTTCAAAGAAAGCAGCGGAAGCCATGTCAGGTTACAAAGAAACGAATTAGCAATCCTTGGTTGCACAAGATACAACCGCATTCATTTTTATCTTCATGTTTCCAATTTAAACTGAATAATTAATTTGCAGTGTAATTTTTTTTCCTTTTGGTATCATATCCAAACTATGTTTCACTTTTTATTTCTAATTCAGATTTTCTGAAACATAAAAAAAGAACGTTATCTGTGGACTTGAAATCCACCTTGTTTTAAAAATGCTTTCAGTTCGAAATTCAAAATAACTTACAGAGGTTTTTCTTGTTTTCGCATTTTTTGTTTTAATATTACTTAAATATGACAAGGGGAATAAAACTTAGTCGTCAAGAGGTATTTGGTCCTGTATCAGTTTAAAATTTCGAATATTATTTTAAAGACGAGTTGCTGCATTTTGGAAAATTTCATCGAAAAGCACTTGCGATTAAAAATGCTTTTATGTTTAAATTTAAACTTGCCTGTGAAGATCAGAAAATCTTCATACCAACTGGTCCGAAATACCGGTGATTACCCCCCCCCTCCCCCACCGTTTTTTTTTTTTTTTTTCTTTGGAGTTCCTAACGGTAGTCTTCCAGGTAACATAGAGGGGCTATGCTCAATTGTAAAACTTCAACTAAACACTGAAAAAAGTAGATACCTTTGGCAGAATGTAAAACGTCTGGCAGAATATAGTTTTACCATTCAAACACATTTTATTTTTTGGATGAATATGTAAAGAAAAATGGAGTAATTTCCGTATACAAAAATTCATTGTAAAAATGTCAAACAGAAACTGTGTGTCAAGGTACTGACTTTTAATTTTCCGAGGGAAAATAAGTAGAAAGTTTATTTTACGAAAATATTAAAAGTCTAAAAACATAAAACAAAACCTCAAAAACCTCTGATACACATAACGAGTTTCAGTCATACGTGGAATTTTCTTTTTGTCTTTTATGCAATAAACTCCATTTTCCCTGAAACTAAAATGCTGTGTCAAGGTCACAAGTTTTCTAATGTCAAAACAATGGATAGTAGGTGAATTCCAAGGGTCCACGTCAATTCAGTATTTCAAAGTGTCACGTCTTTGTTGGAATTTCACTTTCTTTTCGCCTATTGTAAGAACAAACGATTGCTTTCGATTATGAATCATCCGAAGGACAAGACAGACATGTTCTTGGAAAAAAGCAGAGCATCACAGACTCGCTGAGATGGTTTTACAATTCATCGACCCATTTTTTTCCTCACATGTTTTATTGATTTCTGCATTTTCAATTGATTTATGATTTGATAAGAAGTTAAAGAGTGATGTAGACAACATGTAACTTTTTTACATATTTATTAAATTAAGTACGTATTAAAACATTTAAAGGTTAGTCCCGTTTTAGGAATCATGGAACCCAGCGTAATAAATATTAACCCCAATTATATTTTATTTCCGTTTTATTACAAAATGTTTTTAACTTAATACTATGGAAGGACAAAAAAGTAATGGAAAGTTGCCGATAGTTGCCAGGTGGATTGAATGTTGCCTTGAAAAAATACCTTAATATATAAAATGACCTGAGTTAACACGTTTTTTTGCCACAAACGTAAAGAAAGAAAGAAAGAAAAGCAAATGACAAGAGACTTTGGAACATTGGATAGCAACCAAAAAGAGTGGTTTGCACACCTAAACTTCGTATAGGTCATAGCAAAAATTTAAACTTTTGCAAAAAAACATTTTTGACAGGCGAGATATCCATACACAGACGTGCATGCAGACATGCATTAATACAAAACTTGAGAAAAAACTGATTTAGAGATGATCATAAGGGATATTTAAGTTTCCTTTTCGTCTGTTGGAACAATTATACGTACACTTAATATGAAAAATAGAGCCAAATGTATTTCAGATTAAAGTGTAAATCTAGGCAAATGCTTCTATGTGAAAAATTTTCCGAATGGAATAGCTTTTACTTCGAACAAAACTGCAGCAATGTACACTCTTCCAAGACTGTCTCTCCATTCTCACCATTAATTTTTTCCTTTTCACCGAATTAATACCATAATTCCGGGAAGAACCAGCAATTTCGAAACGTTTCAAGCAGAAACTTTTTAAGAGCTTTTTCTCTTTTTTTTTTTTAAATAAAACTTTTAGTTATTCAAATTTAAATCTTTTTCAAATGACCGGTTTACCACTCTTCATTTGTTTCTATCATTCTTCGAAAGGCCTGGTCAAACACAAAATGGACATTCCAAGTCGCTAATCCTTAGGAAGTCATTCACCTCCGTAACATCGCGGAAGACTTATGCGAAGGATTTTCGACAAGGTCTTCAACAAAGAAAGTTGTGGCCATTTTATGTCGACCCTACGAATGTAAGAAGGATTAATTCCCCGTTGTTTTTCCCGTTCGAGTATCATCTTGATCATAACCCACGTGTTTTTTTACTTGTACAAACAACCCATTAAAAGGACCCGTTCATCGGAACTGAAGCGGGAACCGTTTCTCTGTCAGAGGGCGGAATCGACAAGTGTCATTGTGAACTACTGGTGGTGCCTCTTATAGTAGAAAATAATATCGGACATGAAATTTTGCTGATCAGGAGTTTTAGTTCTGTCTCGTAAGAAATAATAATAATTTCTTCGTTCATGAAAAATTTAATTTCTTTTCCAAAGTCTTTTTTTAATAGTTTCATACAATTTTACCAGTATTTTAGACTTTTTTTTGAGTAAAATTATTTTGTTTTACTATTTAGAACGAACCATTTTCCTGGGTAACTAGTCTTATCAAGTATAGGGGAAAGCCAAATAAATTCAAATAAAAAAAAGATAAACTGCGTAGATATATCAACAAGAATTAATAATTTCTAGAAAAATTGCTTGAAATGTAAAACTACCTAAAATCATTTAAATCTACTAGTCCTTTTCATTCAGGCTTATAATTTAACTTGCCTATCAGTTTTTTATGACACTTTATAGCATTTTGAATTCACGATACATTTTAAATATTTTTAAAAATTGGTGGAAAACTAATATTATACTATTAAGTCGTATATGAAAGAATTTTACTTGGACAATTGGTTTATGTGTGTAAAATACTTTATAAAAAGATCGCACCATATTTATTGTGAATGAAAGTTTCGATGCAAGATACATTTTGATTAAGCTCGACAATATAATATTGTGGCAAAACATATGCGATTGAGAATCACTGATTTATGTAATTCAAGACAAAAAATTCTCTCATGTATTGACATTAATTTAATCATAGGATCTGGTTTGGGTTAAAATCAAGAATATACTTTTCTTTTTTTGGTGAAATAAAAGGTCTGTTTCGTCTTAAAAAACGGTACGTATATTTCAATTCGAAGGTTTTAAAATTTTCTGCTAATTAATGCAATGTGATACCCCATGGTCAGCAGAAATGCCATGCGACTCCGTTTTTGCTAAAACTAACCAAAAGCATCCCAATCGACAAAGCTCTGAAAGGTTACCGTAAAAAGTATTGCAGGTTCCCATTCCATTTCTCAAGCAATTTTCCCCTTGTATTTCTGAAGTGATTTGAGAGTTCCAACTACATCAGCATTCCAGACAGTGGTATAGTACGAGACCCAGGTATCTAAAGCGATCTCTCTTACAAGCGAATGAGATTGTCGAAACAACTCATTCAGTTGTAGTATCAGCTATTCGTGGTTTATTGTGATTTGTGCAATCTCAGTTCAAAGTTGTTAGACAAATTAACCACTGCCGAGTTAACGGAATGAACAACCAGTAGCGTGCAGCTTTCCTTTTCTTTATGACAACCCAACCGATTCGCGGCTTCCTCGATCTCCGTACGGGGTGGAAAATAATAAAAAGTCAAATGAAAGAAACATTCTGCTGCAGAAATCGAGGGAACAATGAGGAATTAAAGCGTCTTAGGGCGCACGCAGAACGCTTAATCTTCAAGTGGCATGTCAATGGGGGACTCCCTGGGAGTTTCGGGGTTGAACGACTCCTGGAAGATCCATAAATTATTCCAGAGCATGATTGGAATAACGTTATGCCGAATGTGAGTGAACCCCTTTAACCGGAAACGACGGGGTGATTGTAAGACTGTTGACGTGAGGATGGGGCTGCGGTACACCCACGTGGGTGACTTCGTTTGCTTATTGTTCATTGTTTAGATTCCGTTTGTCGTTTGTTGTAACAGTTGTAAATGCTGATCGGTAAAGTACAGGATGGTTTTAAAAGTTGGCAGTGGAAGAAAACGGTTCACTTGAATTGCTGATGAGGACATAGTTGCAAGAACAGCTTTCCTGGTATGAAACGGCATGAATTGATCAACGCATTTTTGGAATACATCTGATTTTTTTTAAAGAAGATGAAGTATAACATAGTCGAACCTCATTAACTCGAACACTCTTTAAACGAATTACTGAATTTAAAGACTTACATTTCCGATCCCCAACACTTATGGTTTGTAGTGATTTGGTTCTTCGGATAAGACGTACTGTTTTTAAAGGTTTCCACTATATGTTGAAACATTCACAGTAAAAATTTTGTTGCTCAATGTCTTTCAAAGCAACTTGCTTCTCTGTATTGAAAACCTTACTGACATTTCCACGACCACATTTGAAACTGATAGATGAAGAAGATTTCATACCCATCAACTCGAAAGATTTTTTCCAGCTTCAAACTCTTTAACCATGAGTCCAAAAGTGTCCAGTATTTCAAGCAATTTTCGCGATAAAAGTAAAAGCTTACTTTCATTTTTGCGCTTATTTTATGGCATATTAAATTAAGTTATTTAAGTAAATCGTTGCAGGTTTTAATCAATGATTATATACTTTTCTTTCTTAAACATAAACGAAAATAGTTTTTAACTATTTATTTTTTTTATCAAAGTAGAGGCAGCCATAGCAATACATGTTTTTAAAAATATTTATCAATTTGCAAATAAATAATGCAAATAAATAATTTATCTCTTTTGTGACGTTGAATCTACTTGATATATTTTTTAAGTAATATTCAATTAATTAGTTTAATCTAAAAATATACGCAGCTACCACTCACATATTTTGAGCGGCTGGAAATAGTGCAACAAAAGAGAGACATTTTCTTGCCCATTGAATTAAAAATAAAATTCTAATATCATTCTATCTTTCTATCAAAGCCTTTTTAACGGTTGACTAACGATCTAACTGAAACTTTGAGATGTAATAAAAATGATCAATACGCATACTTTCTTATAATCTTAAAAAGTCATTTCCTTATTTACTGTTCAATTGTGTATTAAATCTATGTCAAAAGAAGTTTCTCAAAAAAAAAAAAAAAAGTATTCAAAACGTGTTTCTTTGGGTATTCTTCACAATTAAAATACTTTACCTGATTTACATAGCATAATGCCACTTCAAAGAATGGTATTTAGGTAATCGCCTTGACAATTGAACCCTTACGCCCAAATTTGAACTTTTAGGCAGATTTCTTGTGCACATTTTTTTTTTAAATTCTGTTTCCTTTGAAAAGAGAGTAATATTTGAATAATGTTTGCTGGACCAGTTTTTGGGGGACAAGAAAAACGAAGCAAATGCGACTCAAATAATGGTGGCGAAACATTTAAGCAAAATCCATTAGCAAAATGGTTGACAGAAAGAGAGGGTGTTAGCTAGGCGAAATAAGTTATTAAGAATGCATAACGATTTTTGATAGTTAATGTTTATTATTACTATAATTATTATTCCTATTGTTATTATTGCCAGTGCCATTATTATTACTGTTAATCATTCATTATCTTTTTTTGTCCTTCTTTATTAAGATTCATTTCTATTTTTCAAAATCTTTTTCTCTTTTGAATGCAATATTTTTTTGAATCTCCAAAAAGTATTCAAATGATCTTTGAAAAGTGATCAAATAAGTGGAAGTTCTTCTAAAATTATGTTCCATTGAAGTAAAAAATAACTTACATCCTTAGTTAACAGTTCAAGATGTTGAATTATTTGAATAAATACATTGCAGCTGCCGAAAATATGGACTTTACTTTCTTATATATTTATTGATTTTGCAATTATTTACAAAAAGTCTAACAGTTCCCCATACAATTCCCTGGTATAGTAAATCTAATATTATGACTCTTCAGTTTGTTTATTCATTTTACAGGACACTGATGCTTTTTCAAAGTTTTTCAACTATAATTAAATCATACTCGTTTTTCTCTCTCTAAGGAGAGTTTCTGAAAAAAATGGAAAGAAACGACTTAAAATTTAAACGGTTGAAAAATTGTTTTTAAGTTTTTGTTCAAAATATCTAGAGTCCGTAATTTTTTATGAAATTAGTGCTATTCATGCAATTTGATCTTTTATGAAAGGAACTTGGTTGGTGCAAAAAACGACAGTAGGTACAGCCAAAGCTAGCACACGACGCGCATTTAAAAGAACAATCACATCAGGTAGGATTTCCAGTTGATTTTTACTGTTAATTGATTATACCAAACTCATGAAAACAAATAAAATTTTCCAATCAGGCATTTCATGTGTTTTTAATTTTTGTCTCAATCAAAGTTATCTTGTAAATGTTTAAATCTTCTAAATACTTTTGAAACAAAGCATAGATAAATTCATGTTGGTAAAAAGACTAAATTTCATTAGAACATTAATCAAAATTTGCCGTTGAATGCAGCTGAATAACATTGGTGATATTATTGAAAAATGTTAGGTTGTTTTGAGTCAAGACAAGATACATAATTGAATTGCTCAAGCTGAGAATATTTTAACGATCAGTTCAGAAAATATTAATCAACAACATCTGACTTGTTAAACAGAAGACTACTTTGAAACCACCTCATGATGAAGCTAAACTCTTTTTGTTTTGATGACCATGATAGTCAAAGTTATTATTTGCGATTTATTTATACGCCAGAAGCTGATGAATAAATCATCGATCGACGCACAATCTTCAGCTGATATTCCAGGCAATATAAACATAACCATCCATGGGGAAGCAATTACTTGAATCTTGAATGATTCGTGGTGCATACTAATAGCTACTCAAATGACTTTCTTCGGTGGCACGAGTACTTTCGTTTTCCGCTGAGGGTCCAGTTTGTGGATGGACGTCACGTACTTGTTGGGCATTGTTTTCCGTCTGGTTACGATGCAAATGGACTGTCCATTTTGTTAGACGATTTCCCTGACAAAGATTACTTAATCTCCTGGATTTGCTGTTTTGAATTTTAAAGACTTTACGTGCGCAGTCTAAATCCGGAGGAAAAGGAAGTAACCATGAAAACTGACCACAGCAAATGGTAAATTACGTCCAAGGTTTTTTGTTTGTTTTTGCATGTATGCAAATTTAAGCTCACATTTGCTTCCATTAATTGAAAATTTTGGAGGATTTTACCCGGATTATTTCAAACAAAAGAGTTTTAACCGGAACTTATGCACTAACTGATTCCAATTTTTTTTTTGGTAAAACGAGCTTGAATAGAAATTTCGTAGTGCTATGAGACTCCTTCTCTGACGGTAAGTTCTTTAATATGAGTTACTCGTACAAGTTTCTCATTATTTCTTTCTGTCAGTAACATTTACTTTTAAGAATGATTTATTCTAGAGATGATGATTCTTCTATGATTATTTCTATTTTATTTCTCCAATTTTATTACATTCATTTTAAGCACTCTTTATCTGTTAAGCAGATGGTGTGCAATATTTAAGTGAAAATTTTCCTTTGTAAAGCTCCTTTGTTTTAAATTACCTGGAAAAAAATATGATGAATTCAGTTAAAAGTTGTACCTTATTTTGTTGAGATTTGTTTGTCTGCACAATACCGCAGATTGTTTTATTTGTTTTGGTTCACAAAACCATAGGGCTTTATACTAGCTGAAACCATGTATAGTATTTACTGGAGGCGTAATCATCGTTACGTTATCAAGCCCTTTTATTACAAAAATGACATAAATTGTGTACTAGTATTAACAATTCATGAGTGCTGAAATCATGAAATTTGTTTTGTAGATTGCCTTTCCTCCACGGTGTGTTTGCGTTTGAATAATTAATATTGGAAGTTAAACCCTCAAAATACCTGATGCTTTTAGAATTAGATGAATGTAAATTGAGAAAATCAAAAATAAGTCATTGAGAACAATAGAACGATTAAATTGAAGAAAAATTAAGAAGAACGAACAAAACAGAAATAAGAGAGAGGAGTAGAACTAATGTAAGTTAATGAATATTATTATCATTACCAAGACATTGAAATTTAAAAGGAATAATAAGGAGTAAGAAAAACAAACCCAGTCCAAGACCATCTCAAACGACTTTAAACAATGAAAGGGAATTTGAATGCGAAAAAATAAATGATCCAATATCAAAAAAAAAAAAACTAACAATAACGGAATGTCTCCCAGACGTTAAAATACAAGCTAATAAACTGAGGTATGAAGGGACCAAGAAATAAAAAAGCTTTTTAACTATCAGTATAGTTGCATTAAACATAACATGTTTAGAGAAAGCAAATGTAAGCATCAAAGAAGATGAAGGTAACTGCCACTAACTGACGAAGCTATAGTAAAGACTTGTTATACTGCTTAACAATGAATATCTGGATCAGAGTTTTACAATTGCTTTAGTAAATGGAACTCTTTTTAATGATATTTATTTTTCGTGGAACCCTTGGGTTTTTCCCGATTGTTTAGTTTCCATACGGCATTCTAAAAATGATTTACGTGCAATAAAAGCGAAAGTAATTCAAAAAAAAAAGGGGGGGGGGCGGTATTTATTATCTGCTTGAACTAACTGAAAAAAAGAAACCCTCAAAATTGTTAAATAACTTCAAGCAACTCGCTTAAACAAGTTTTTAAAGGTAGTTTCGGTTACATAAGTGGTATTTATGATATGATTGCAGATTTCAGGAATACTTAATATTAAGCTTATAGACCGACGGCAGTTACAAACTCATATTAAGCATAAAATCGGGTGCGTTATTCATTTGTTGCCACATTGACACATAACTGAGAATCCCGCTTCATACACCAGCATAATTACAAGTGGTAAAAGTGCCAACTCAGGCATTCGTGACAAGTTGAGAGTGTTCTACTTTGAAATCACACCATGTGCCAATAGCGATATGATTTTCATTTCTATGGCAAGGATGAATCAAATGTTGTTTTGAGAAATGCTTCGTATTTTGTACTGACTTAGTCGAATGTCGTACTTTTACAATGAGTTTTCTATTAAAAGTTCAGCTTAACATTTTCCTTGATGTTCATTCGGAAAATACTGTTTAAAAACTTTATTTTAACAGTATTTAACTTATGTGACTTATTGCATTAAAATAAATAATTTAACTGACCCTTGAGTGACCTCCACGGAACTAGCGGTTCCGTGAAACACAATAGAATTAACGGTGATCTAGGAAAAAAGATGTAAAGATGGCAGGCCATAGACGAAAGAAATAAGAGATAAAACTTAAGCTGTATAGCTGAAATTCAAACTAAGAGAACTGTTTTATTTTATGATAACTTAAGATTGATTAAAAAAAAAAAACATTTTGGGGAAAGAATAAGCCAAACTGTAGCAAAAGAAGATGCGGCGTTTAAATGCCATTGTAAATTTTTTTAAGCACTAGTAAAGTTCAAACCATTTACGCAAAAAAAAGTAGAAGCCAACTATGAGATACTAATTTTAATACAAAATGTTCATGATTTTAAAGAAGTATAATTGTAAAAGCAATAATACTTAGACGTTTAAATAATTTTAGGCAAATTGACAGCAAAAGCAGCTAGAAGCAAATGGGTGAACGTGCCAAAATTAAAAATTTTGAGAATACTGTTACAAATAGTAGGAGAATCTCTTGTCCATTTTGAAACGAGGCAAGGAACTAAAAGTCCTGGTAGATGCTCTTATACAGCTTGATTTTAAAAAAAAATTAACGGTAGCATACTTATCAAAACTTAAAAAAGTGCTCTTACATCCTTTAGCTTCTCAGTGCTTCAATTCTCATTGAACGCTGCTACTAGATGACGCGGCTAAAGACGAACCCGGAAATTTTTCAACGGAGGGGCGATCAATTTTTTGAATTTTTTACTATATATGCTGGCTTACAAGCATTGATCACCTAGGATTTCGGACTTCAATTCCGAAACAATTCCGGGGGAGAGCCCCAAATCTTCCTCCAATAACTTGATTGAAACTCGCTTAAAATTGTATTTTTAGAACTTTTCAATACCGGAAAATTACCTGTGAAAAACCCAAGGGGGGAGGGTTGCCCCTCTCTTGCATTCGTCTATGCCACTAGGACGCGAAAGTAAAGAAATAATACGAGTGAAAGAAAAGTGAAAACAATACAAAACGAATCGACTCTACCCTTAACTGAGCCTTTTCACAAAAGGCTCTAACAAGTTAGTCGTAAATTCTTTATATACCGGACCATCCAGACGAGAGGGAAGATTTACAGCGAGTGCACTGCGAAAGGTGCTCTCCTGGTTTTATTTCAGCTGTCATAAAATGGAGCCAACGGATCCGGTACTTTCTCGAAAATTAATCTCATTTAATAGGAATTTGCCCCAGAGGTGAGTAGGCAAATGTGTAGCAAGTCTCTGAGGTTGACCTCAGTGGAGAGGCAATGACTCCATTTGGCTTAGCGGAGACTAAAGCCGCCATTTAACGACTGGGGATAAAAGTTCAGCCTCCTACGTGGAAGGGGTTACGAAAGTGAAGGTCATCCTCTCGGTCGCTCTGTCGGTTTAAATTATGTAACGAGCTTTAAAATGTCGAGTAATCCTCACACGACTTTCCCTAAAAGGGTAAAAAGATGGGCGAGACCGGATTATGTCGGGAACTCGGTAACCAAAAGGTTCAATCACCTTTACAAAGATAAGCCAATCAATATTTTTGGCAGTGCGACCTGGACAAGTGACAAAACAATTATTTTCTAAAGACTGTAAATGAGACCTGAACCGAAAAGTAATGCAAACTTATTCCAGAAACTCTCCCGCAATTTTTTTTCTTCTTTTTAAACGTACGCAAGGCCAGTGTTGCATAATTTTTATTCTCGCAGAAAAATGTAAGACTTACAAAACTAGAACAAAGAAGCGGATTTGCTACAGACAAATTTTATTGGACAATTCTTTTGATGCAGACAGAATATGTTTATGAACGATTTTTTTTTATTTAGTTCCATCTAAGATATTAAAAAAAAAAAATAGAAATTGCTTCCATTACGTGGAAGGGGTTATGAATGGCAACCGAAAGTGTAGGTCATCCTTTCGGTCGCTTTTTCGGTTTAAATTATGTAACGAACTTTAAAATGTCAAGTAATCCTCACACGATTTTCCCTAAAAGGGTAAAAAGATGGGCGAGACCGGATTATGTCGAGAACTCTGTAACCAAAAGGTTCAATCACCTTTACAAAAATAAGTCAATCAATATTTTTGGCAATGGGACCTAGACAAGTGTCAAAACAATTATTTTCCAAAGACTGTAAATGGGACCTGAACCGAAAAGTAACGCAAACTTATTCTAGAAACTCTCCCGCAATTCTTTTTTCCTTCTTTTTAAACATACGAGGGGCAGTGTTGCATTATTTTTTTCTCTCGCAGAAAAATGTAAGACTTACAAAACTAGAACAAAGAAGCGGACTTGGTGCAGACAAATTTTATTTGACAATTCTTTTGATGCATTCAGAATATGTTTATGAAACGATTTTTTGATTTAGTTACATCTGAGATACTTTTTGAAAAACTGAAATTTTTCTTGAACAATAGCTCCTGAGTTCAAATCTCTTTGCAAAAAAAAAAAAAAAAAAAAAAAAAAAAAAAAAAAAAAAAACCTTTTTGTTTTGTGGAGAAAAATTTAAAAAATTGGAAGATTTTGATTACATTAAAAAAAAATTAATAAAAACAGGAATAATACTTTCCGTTGAATTAACATTGATACAACATGAATTTTGGTTGTTGAAAGAAAATAATTTCAGAGTGCCAAATATTTTATAATACAGGTAAATCATTACTGAAACCATTTTCGTTTACATACTTTCTAGCGCTTTAGTATAGTTTTTTATAGTTAGTTAGCACTGAAAAGAAAACGATATTTGAGGCACTTCTTTTTCGATCATAAGAAAGTACCGCAAACGATTTTCTTTTTGGCATAAACAGTTTATTTAGATGAATTTTTTAGTTTTTAGTTTTTTTTGTGTCATACAAGTTATTTTCAAGACGGACGAAGGGCAATGATTAAAATTAGCCGAAAAATTGTTACTACATCATTTGCTCATTTATTTACTTTTACACAACCTAGGTGTAAAACTATACATTGAAAAACATGTATCTTACCTATTTAGTTTCGTGATTCAATTCTAAAATTTACTCCCTCCACGCTTGTGAGCTAGCAGCATTGCTTTTACTTAAATTGTTCTTAGTAAAAAATTTTACCAATAGCTTAAATTTACTAAAAATAAGGCCTAACAGATTTAGAGGATGAGTTTGAGATTAAATTCATAACAACAAATAGTTTTCTTTCCACATAAAAGAGACATATGAGTTTTAATTAAAACATTGGATTTAAGATTGAAAATTTTTTAAAAACGAATTTGGATCCCCAAAGGAGAAACATACATAAATGATGTTAGACAACCGATGCAAGTGTATTTGATAGTAAGCTCGTTTAGTTCTTAACTTCATCTTCTAGTACATACCAAATAAGAAAATAACATTTACATTAATGGGAATGTTCACTTTTGAGTTCCTTTTCATTTTCAATTTCTCTAACGAAACAAAGTTCAACGCTCGCTAAAGAAAGGGTCCAGAGTCCTCACACGGCCCCACAGCCATAAAATTCTCAAGTTCCAACCTCACCAGACGCCCTAACCTCAGAGACGACATTTCAGACTTCTCAACATTAAAAACTTAACAAAGGAAATATCCATAACTTTTTAGTGCACCATTAATGAAACACTATTCATTACAGTCTCTTTATCGACGCATATGTGCGTTACATCACTCCAGTGTGAGGGAACTGTTTGATTAAATGTTGATGTGCGTATCTGCATGTGATGGCTCTCTTATGCATGCGCGAAGGATTCTTTTTTTGTTTCTTGTCGATCTTTGTTCTTCAAAGGGAAAGTTTGTACCTGGAGGGGAATAAGCCTACGGCTGCCATTGTACGTTAGTGGCATTTCTCTACGTGGTAATTAACCGGGTCCACTTTTATTGCTATCGTTACAATTTAGAATTCCCTTCGATCCCTTCTTCCGCTCCTTTCTTGTAGAAGAATTATGGACCGATTGATTGGAGGTTCAACGTACTAAAGTATGTTCCTCGGCTTTGAAGTTCTCAGTGCTCTTCTTCGGGCTGACCTCTGGATTTTTTTCTAGGCTTGTCAGTGAATGGGGTACTTTAAAATAATTAAACATATTTTGTCGCGAGAAAGGTTTTAAATATTCTCTTCCGGAAACTTAACCTTTGAAATAAAATACAGTACAGAAAGACATAAATATTTATGAAGGCCGAGCCCTTGCATTTCAATCCGATAGTTCACTTAAAATAGCGGAAATAACGAAACGCTCGATTTTATTACCTTAAGCAATTTCAAAAGTCACTCACTCTATTTGAAGATTAAGTGTTATATTTGTATTTAAGAAAAAACGGTAAAATCTAATTTAACTAATATTTGCGTTATCTACAAGAATCCAAATTGGGTCTATCAAATGAGTAGTTTCCTCATTGGTGCAATATTAACAAAAACTATACTTTCACTTTTCTCGCCTTTTGTTCCGCAATAAAATTTGGGATATACTTTAAAATACTTATTTAACACAAGACTTCTCCGAAACGGACTTGTAAGCCATAGTAATTTTATGTTTCCTGATATGAATCAAAATATTAGTGGCATAGCGAAAGTGAACTTTGTTCTTATATGACATTTCTTTCCAGTGTCGCATCCAGAATTGCTTTCTAGGAGGGGCTAAGCGCCCAGTTTCAGAAGGTTTGCGAGTTTAAAGTCCTAGATAGAGAAAAAACAAAAGGTTTTTTTTTTCTTTTTTTTTTTGTGAGATTTATGAGGGATTGGAGTTATCTCTCGGCAAATTTCCAAAAGTCAAGTCCAAAAAACGCAATTTTAAACTGTTTGGTTTTATCAAGCGGGTTCATCTTCATGCCTCTGGGAGGAGCATAAGCACCTTAGCTCCCTCGAGGGTGCGCCACTGTTTCTTTCTAACACCCATAAATATTTGTACATTAGTTGTGATTGAAAAGAACGAATGAAAATATCTTATATGTAAATTTATCTGGTAATTGTGATCTTAATGGAAGTTATACGAAAATTGGGAATTAAAATAAGATTATTACATCTAAGTTTACGCAAGGAAAAAATGGGATACAAAATATACGTATTTCTTGTTTGTTTTCATAATCTTTGATTTTAATTTTCAATGCTCACTTAAAACTATCATCTGAATAATTTATCAACTACATTTTCTCTTAAACTTGAAAGTAATTTAATTAAACTAGCATATAACTTAATCTTCGAAAGAGAAAGATATAATACACAAATTAAAACTAATTTTAAGCTCGAACACAGTTTGAGAATTTAGAGACCTGCAACTCAAAATGATTAAGCATGCAAGAATGGTCAGCTTTGCTTTTAACTAATCTAAATATTTTTCAATAGATCGTTATCCTTATCAGAAGGAGTTCTGTCAATGCCTAGTCAGGTTCGCAAAAATATAACTCATTTCTCAGCACTGCAAACATAATATCTGAATTATCTGTCAGAGCATAACTAAGACACTGAAACAGGAAAAGTAAAGCTTAATTCTAAGCAAAAAATTCTTCCGAAAGTCACCAGCTTTCTCCTCTTCATCAGCTCGAAACAGGAACTAGTATTCTCCGAGATTAATTGGACATTGTTCTTTATCGTTCACTGAACGCAACAGGAAAATTTTAGGATGAGTGTCTACTTCAAAACACGATGCCTTTCCAGCGTTTGACCACTCAAATCGAGTGATTTACTCGTCAGCACGCAATCAGCGCTGATAAAGATGTCTAAATAACCCTTCTTACAGTAAGGGGGAAGTCGCGTGATTGGTTCATGGCAGGATCCAGCGGCTTTACAAAGACAAGCTCTCACGTCATTCGCCACCTATTATCGAATCATATCTTTCAGTCGTTATGGATTCCTGAATCTGATTTTCTGATCTATCTTTTAGAAACTGAAGGTGATACTTAAATTGTTTCTCGTTTTGCTTCCTTTAATATAAACTTGAAGTGATAGCTCAGAAAAACAAGATGTGGTCGCAAGATTAAATCTTTTCTTGATAGATGAATGAAAAATGAAGATGCCGCATAGTCTTTTGAATCATGTTCGAAATTCACTTAATTTAAGTTTTATAGCCCATTGTAAACGTACTTGGCGTGTCGCCGCTTAATGGCCTACAGCAGCAAGATAAATCTATGCCCCAAAAGTAAACTGAAGAGTATTTTTAGAGTGGTTGTTAATTCGGTTGAGCTTGGCAGTAAAATTGGCTAAGTTTGCCCAATAGTACTTAGTATCATTAGAGCAGCCAGAATTTACCTTCCGAGAACTGGAAAGATTGGTCATAAAAGTATAAAATACATCTTTCGTATAAAATACAAAACTAATATTGAAAATATCGCTCAAAATCAAAAATTCAGAGGGAGGGCTGTCCGGTAGTGTCTCTGCTCAGCATAATACAAAAATGTAACTTGTTCTTTTTTAAACCAATGAAGGGGAATGCAGCTCTTATAGTGACCAGTCAGCCATTTTAACTTTATAACGCGAAAAATAAAATTTCATTGTTAATGCTCCAAGTGAAGCTGAATGAAGTTTTATTCTTGAATAGCACCTATAAAATTGAATAAAATTTGAGTAAGAATCAAATTAGCATTAAGGGGAGAAAACTAAGAAACAGAATGCATAATCTTAAGAAATATGGGAGAAGCTGAAATACTGTGCCATTAATATATATATATGCTACTATATCAAACTTCAAGTGTAGTCGCACCTTGAAATTTATTTATACAGAACAGCTTTTACGAACATGATAAAAATTCTGATTGTGTCAGTCAAAAAGTCCACTGGCATCTATCTTCTTAATTTTTAGTTTTTACACTATAACGAAAGTCACATATTCATACTTTCTCCACTAATCAAGATTTCTGCATTGAGTTTTTTCAGATAAATTTATTAGAAAAAGTATGTAATAAAAATACAAATCATCCAATCAAATTTCCATAGTTAATCCATGGATATGAACAGAGTTCTCCTCAAAAGATTCCTATTTATAGTAAAAAAATCGTTGAAACGATATATGTTACACAAAAATTACATCGTCAACCAAGAAATTTAAAGCTTCACTATCTTTATTAAGTCTATGAATAATAAATGAAAGAAGAAACACTTAATCAAATTAAAATTAAATGCATCGTCGATAAAAGCTTCCGTCAAAAGCGGTTACCTTCCACATAAACTCTAAGTATCGCTGAAATGTTATTGGCAATTATTGCATCTGTATGAAGTTCTTTCAAGCTTTAAATGTTCGTTTTGGGAAACAGCAAGTATGGCAGCAGTGCATTCTTTGCGTCACTTCCCGTGCAGTCGGTCAAAGATCTTGAGAAGTGCGTGCGAATCTCAGGATCACGTGACCAAAATCGGATGTGCATGATCTGCCGTGAGGACGCTTTCAACGTCCTTCACGTCAAGCACATCCCTCATTCTCGCCTCATTTCGTTTTTTTTCACAGCGAAAAAATATCTTACAAGCAATTCTGAGATGTTCGCTTACAACGCTGTCCCGTATGAACGATTTTGTTCAGCCTCCTTATTTATTCATGGTAAATTAAGGACACGTGGACGGAAGAGTTTGACTGTTGAACTTGACTGCAGGTGGATAAAACATAGGGTTTTCCGATATTGATGAATTGCACGTACTTAAGTGATTTTAAAATAGTTCTAACTGCTGTCATTGTCTGTACTTAAACAAAACTAATGATTTCAATCAATGCCCCGTAATACTAAATGCCTACCGCATTTGTCTCAAAAAGGATCCAAACGTTCGGAAGAGAACAATACCTAACGACCTATAGCTATTTCACAATGGATAAAAAGAATTCGAATTAAGTTTTTGATTGGTTAATTTCAGAATTTAAATTTAGAAGTCAACCAATCGTTGCTTTCTTTGTCAATTTCTATATTTTGAAAACTTCGATAGATGGCAGTGCGTTCCAAACAGTGGGCTTGTTTTTCTTTATGCTAAAAACCAGAAAGCGATAGGCATTTAGTATAAAACGGACATTGTTTTAATTTGATTGTCACGTGATACAACTTTTTGCAAAGAGAATTTCAGAGTATTCCAATATTTTATTTCTTAATCTAAATTTCAGGTGTGAGGAATTTTCATGCATGCATATTTGAATGCTATTTCTCGTATGAGGAATTGGAAGGAAGAGTTTTCCTGCCTATCCTTTTTCTGATTAACCGCTTCCCTTACAAATTTTTTTGAAAAAAATTGCAAAAAAAAAAAAAAAAAAAAAATCAAATTATTAAACTTGATTTTTAAATGCAAGGAAATGAAACAAACAAAATATGTAGGTTTTAAGTTGAATCTTTAATTTTTCATAAGTGTAAATTCATTCAGTTTTACCCGAGTTTTCTCTTGAAAATAATTAGCTGCAACTGATACAAGCCCGAGATAACTCGGGATAATCAGGCAAGCGGTTAAACTTGAGTGTTGAAGTATGCTGGTAAATAAGTTAAATATCTTGTGCATTTAAATAAATAAGCGTAAATCAAGAGAAACTTTGACAGGGAACCTGTAACGTTTAGATTCCAAAGTATTTTCAATACAGTGGGTTACCGACTATACATCATTAAGGGTTCAAGAGAACATGAAACTCCAATGTATACGGGAAAACTCAATCTTGTTTTTTGAAAGGATAATGTTTGTGAGAAACACAAAAAAGTGAATCTGAAAGTTTTATACATAGATGTAAAACACTAAAGCTTTATTTTCGAAAGAAGGAAAACAGAAAAAGAGATCTAATTTACAAATATCAGTAAAATTGATTTTTAGTAAGGCTACTTTTATTCCTTTATGTCTGTATTTTATTGACGTTAAATAAGTGGATTTTTGTTACTTCTTTTTCTCCAACTGAAGTTTTATTACGATAATGTTCTTGTTGGAAAAAAAGCACAAACCAAAATATCATGACATGGTTCTACCATTTCATTATAAGTAAATAGCTATTCATCTTCCTATCAAATATATGTGTATTTAAATGATAATCCTTAACACACAAATGTAAATAGCTGCCATTTATAACCATCATTTTTCTTCAAATTTCACGATTTCTTTCTTCTCTGAAACATTTTAAAAACCTGTTTATCTAGCATGATCAAGCTGAAGATGTAGGAGGATCTGGACAAGTATTGCTTCAAATTTAATCTTTGCATTGAGGCCAATGTGTCTGAGAATGTAGCAAAGCCACCCCACCCTGCACTTCACTTCTAGTTGTCTTCCTACAGCCGATTAAAAATGTGTGCGTCAACAGAAATATTGGCTAAAAGGATTAAACTGACGCGTTTTGGAGAGAATTAAAATAGTTATTTAATCATCAAAAAGATCACGGTGCTGTAAGTCAGTCAAACATTCCGTCGCTACTTGGAACGTTAATTGAAGTGCTTGGGAGATAAAGGAGTGATGTGACAAAACAGGAATTGAGAGTAATTCAAGTTCAAAGTTTTACTGTTGCAGTTGTTGCAGCTCTTTTATTTTCTGGTTTTGGCGTTAGGGTGCGTATGAAATTAGTCTAATGACATCTACTTTTTGATGTTCCAAGTTTTATTTGCTTACCTGTATCCATTGCTTACCTGTATCCATTGCTTACCATTGTCCAGAGTGCTTATTTCTTAAAATGTAACATAGCCCCTTCATCCTCCAAGCCCTTCAATTGAATAACGCATAAAGATATTTTCTTAATTCACAACAAAGACACTTCTTAGAAAATACCCATTACTGCTATTTTTAAATAAAGTTTTAACTGTGTTAAGCACACAACTTGCTGGTGAAATCTCAAAAGTGACTATTTTGTAGTTATGACTGTCAAAAACACAAACTATCGACAGCTAAATTTCTTACATTTGACTGACATGGCTTTAACTCCAATTAAAATTGCTGATTAATTCCTAAAAATATTAGGACTGCAACAATCACTCATATTTTTAGTTATGTGAAACATTTATTCAATAATATACTTTAAGAAATATTCTTTAATTCCACTTGGATTCTTTCATGTAATTGACAAGTATGATTATTTTAGACTATTTAAGCAAAACTTTCGGGGGAGCAATCAAAAAAATACTTTTTTGTTAACAAATACTACAAGCATTTGAACACAAAACACTTGCTAATTTTTTTTTATCGCAATGATAATATCAGATGAACTTCTCTTTGTTGAAATTACGTTTTTCCTCCCTCTCTTCCTTAAGTATAAGTAAGAGAACTCCTATATGTCACAGGAATTGATGATTACAGAGTTTTAAGTTTGACTTTAAATGCAAAAGGTAAAAGAATCAGTAAAAATAAAAGATAGTGTATTTGCTTTAATGTATGATTTCTTATTTTAAAGAGAATTTCAACAGCTAACGGCCAAGAAAACAAATAAAATATTAACGAAAATTTCTCATAGAAGACATTTATCAATGAAATTAAAGAACTTATTTAGGAATTAGTCTGTTAATTTATTTGACGTCCTTGCTGCAGCTGAATATGCATATTTGATGCAAAATATGGAATTTTTTTTTTGAATATTTAAATAATTTATCATTTTAATACTCAATAATAGCAAAATTTAATCTCTTAATTTCAAACGTAAACAACTTAATACTACTTGATTGAATCAGCTTGATTTCAACAGCTAACGGTCAAGAAAACAAATAAATATTAACGAAAATGACTCATAGAAGACATTTATCAATGAAATTAAAGAACAAAACAAACTTATTTAGCAATTAGTCTGTTAACTCATTTGACGTCCTTGCTGCCGCTGAATATGCATATATGACAGAAAATATGCTAATTTTTATTTTTGAAAAGTTTAATATTTTATCATTTTAATACTCAATAACAGCAAAATTTAATCCCTTAATTTCAAACGTTGACAACTTAATACTACTTGATTGTATCACTAGGAAAGAGGAACTAATTTTCTACTTCAAAATTTTGCAGTAACCACATAAAATTAGCTTGTCTTTCTAATAAACAAAGAGGAAATAATTTAGTTTTCTATTACTCAATATTAAGAACGTGACTAATAGTTTAGACCATTTATCATTTTTACCGTAAAACAAAAGAAAGGATAAAAATAACGTGAAATCAGTTTTAATGAAGGCAGTATTATTACAATAAAAGAAGAAAAAAAATGGTTACTAAGGTCACTACACTGTAAAAAATGAATGTTGTTTTGACATAAAATACAGTTAATTTTACAGTACTAAACTGTAAAACTGCTAGTATTTTATACTTTTAAACTGGAACCTCTACTGCCAGTATTATATTGTTATTTTTACAGTATAATACAGCTAAATTTTACGGCAATAAACTAAAATTGCTAACTTTACAGTAAGAATCTGTAAAATTGTTAATTTTAGTTTATTACTGTGCATTTTGCAGTTTTAAATTGGAGCCTTGGCTGCCAGAATATTTCTGTAAAAACAACAGTTAATTTTTTGCAGTGTATGGCGAAGGATTATGCATTAAAGTCATAATATTTTTTTTAATAGCGAACGTAGACGTAAAAGAAATGCTAATAATTGCACAAAAAGCCTGTATGAGTTTTCATATAGTTTATTTTAAATGTATGGAGAAGAATAAAAGTTTAACTATTAAAACTAAAGGCAGGCAAACTAATTGAAAGTAGAAGCATTTTTTTCCGACACTCCTAACACTATATTGCAGAATATCTGCTATTGTTCTACGTCGTGAAGAGTGCAAATTCTAATTGAACAAGAAAAGATAAATTCCCAAACAAGCTGCAGATGTAAAATTCATGAAATTATTCAATCGTTTAAAATCGATAACACCGATAACATTCCACAAACTCCGGGTGTGGATTGAGGACAAAGCACACGATTCCTGTGAGATAACGTTCTTTGTTTTGCTGTCTATTGTTTTAGGGTGGACCGTAGACCCAGCCTGGACATCACGCCATTCTCTCGTAAAACTATTTTCCACAAGGCGACAAGAGCCGAAGGAACTTTTGTAGTCACTTCATGATTGGTGGGGCGGGTCGCTGAGTTGTGAATGAGTCGTAAGGATCCCGAGATAGTCTCGGTAAGTTGACTCGACGACATCATGTCGTTTGGTTCCGGCGCACAAGCTAACCAGCGAATGAAATAGTCGAGATGAGGTGCTTATTGATGCTTGAGCAACTTGAACATACGAGACCTTGAATTCAGTTCTAAAGACAAGTTGTGTCTGATTTTTAAGCTGAATGTTATTCCACTTAATTAGTCTTGAGGGATATTACGTATAGCGTTGTCCAGTGAAGGAACACAAGACAGTGAACGATCAATTCGTAATATTTTTTTAAATGTTACAAAAGCTATTTTCTTCGATGAATTGGCAACAGTAACTTTTTTCTGTACAATTCCAAAAAGAAAATGACCCGTAAATTTTGTGTTTGTCTACTGGTTAAGTGCATTTTTTTACAGGGTTTGGATTGCTGCACCACTTTTCCATTAAACATCCAAAGTACATGAAGCAGAATCAAGTCCGTTCTTTCAGCCCCTCCCCCTTTTTTTGAATAATTATATATATTAATAAAAGTGTTCTTGTGTCATGTACCAAATCCGAGAGTTCCTACCAATGTTATAAATTTCTGAAAATGAAATAGAGCTCAAATATACATTCAACAGTAAAACCACCTTATGCAGTTGTAGAACCTTTAAAAGTAAGATTCATTTTGTCGAAATAAGTTTAAAAAGAAAATTATTAGGGAACACTTCTTTTAAAAAAGCAATATATTTTCTTTTGCTGCTGCTCACGAGACTCAAATTTTTTGTCAAGGAAGAGGAAAAGTTTAATTATGCAATTTAACAAATAAAACTACATTTAGCCAACACAGCTTATTACTCTTAGTTCACCAAGCTAAGATTATGCATTTTAGAAAACTATGTGTTTAAAAAATAACTACTTTTGAAGCAAAACTTGTATTTGTATTCTTTTTCGCTAAGTTTGTTTACTCAACAGCAAAAGCTCCTCTTTAAACCGGCGCGGCGTTTTGTATTCAATGCTTCAACAAGTTGTTTTAAATTTTGAAATCCCAGAATATTCCGACCTGAGGTAAAGTTTCTGTGTTGAATATGAATCGCTCTTATCTGTTGCTCTTCCATGATATGCTAAAACGATCATTTCACTTCTTCAAGGCTGTTCTGATTTCCACGATCAAACTACGATAAACATTTTTAGCATCAGAGCTAACACCTGGGTCGTCGTATTTAGAAGCCTTACACAACTTTGTTGTCTTCTTCGATAGCTTGACGTCATATTGAATAGTCCAGTCTCGAGACTTGGATCATCAGTCAGGAGGGTCATCGGAGCGTTAATTGGCTAGCGTTCATCAGGCAACGTGGTCAGAACTGACCTCGAACGTCCGTCCTAGATTCGAATTAGAATCTCTTTCGGGTCCACGCCTACGCTCTCCTGACCCAGTTATGCTTCAAGACAAGGATTTGGCCTCGCTTCCGCACACCGACTCGAGTAGCCGCCAAGTTAACACGTCTTCTAGAATTCCCCAGTAGCAGTGTATGAGTGGATTGCGGTAATAAGGTAATCTATGCAGAATGCAAGGGTGGATCCAGAGGCGGAGCGTTCAAAAGTTCTCGTTTGTTTTCTTCTGCATGAGTGCCCTTTGCTTCTGCTAAATAGGAAATTAATTGTTTTAAAAGGCATTATTTCGGTGGTTAGATGTCACAGGTTCATGAGGAAAGGCAATCCAAGGTGGATAGACCCCAAAGTGGATTGATATCGCTGGTTCATAGGGGGATGTAACGCAAAAAGTGTCCAAGGCAAAAGTAGATTGATATCACTGATTCATTGGGGGATGTAACGCAAAAGGGATCCAAAGTAAAAGTGGATTGATATCACAGGCCCATTGGGGGAAAACTGCCTAAAATGTTTTTGAGACTAAATAGATTCATGTCGCTGGTTCGTAGCAAAAGATAACATACAGTGAATTAAAGTTTAAAGTTGATTGATATCACAGGCGAGTAGGAAAAGGCAACTCAAAATGAGTCAGAACCTAAAATGAATTGATATCGCAGGCTCATAGCTAAGGCAACCCAAGGTGAATCATGCCAAAAGTGGATTTATAAAGCTGGCTCATAGTGGAAGGTAGTCTGAAGTAAATCAATGCCAGAAATGAACTGATATCATAGGCATATGAGAAGGCAACCCAAAGTGTATTAGAGCCTAAATTAGATTGATATTTCAGTGTCATAGGGGAAGGTAGCCCGAGGTTGTTCAGAGCATAAATTGGATTGATCTCACGCATTCACAATGCAAAGGATAGTGGTGGTGGATCAAAAGTAGATTGATATCACAGACTGATAGGGGAAAAGCATCCCAAAGTGTATCAAAGCCGAAAATATATTAATGACGCGGGCTCATAGGGAAGGTAGCCAAAAGTGGCTCTCAGCCTAAAGTGGACTGATGTAGCAGGCTCACATAGAAAGATAGCACAAAGTGGATCGGAGTCTAAAATGGATTACGCAGTGGATTAATCATAATTTCACAAAATTTAGGATATATTAGTTCATTCGTTTCATGTGCATTTAGTTTGCAATTAATGTTTCTGTACTTTTTCTACAAACAGATTTACAAATGTACTGCAGAGAGCAAATAGCATAAATAAAGGGGAAAGAAATCTCTTTCTTTAGTAGTAAACAGATGAATTTATCCGGAACACTTTTCAAATATTCTGTGATGACATAGGATAAATTATTTTTATATGTGTGAGGAAGAAGCATACATAACTGATTAAATGTTTTAAAAACTAAGCTTCCCTTTAGTTGCTAAGCGATGATATCAACAAAACGATATTTTTCTCATGTTAGAGCATTTGGAAATAAGTCAGATGAAAGTAGTGAACGGAACATATATATTTATTGCACGTACATCAACATATGTTATAAGTACATAGTATGTACGGATGAATTAATAGTTACTTCGAGTGATGTACAGTTTTAAGCAATTTTCATTTTTATTTAACTTTATCTCGTCACATCATCGTCACATCGTCGTCTTCATGTTTGAAGTGTAAGTGATTTTTCAATCGTGAATAGATTTATCAAAATTTACACATACTGAAAAACAAAAGTGAAAAAAAGAAGGAAAAATCATTGATGATATCAAATAGCTCATTAGAAGTAGTAAAAGCAATGATTATGAAATTAAAGCTATGTCATAATTAACTTTTATGTTCATAAATAATTTTCTTATTCAACGATATTTTATGCATACCACCGTTTACTTTCAGTATATGAAATATAATCACAGAAAATAGAAAACTATCATGGCCACTACAAATACACATCATAAGCGTAAGGATTTCAATACAATTTTCCGAAAGGATCCTTTTTTTTTTTATTAAAGCACGATTCATAAAAACTAAAAAGAGCGATAATCGTCTTATTATTTAAATTCCTATCACATAGTATCAACGAGGAAACAATGAGTGTATGATAATAATTTCTATCTAACACGCCAAAACCTTTTATGACTATAATTATGCTTCGCGGAATGTATGTCATTATCGAAACAGTTTTAATTTTATCTCTGTAGGAATAATGTCCTTCAAGTGGCTAAATGGCTTTTCATATTAAAAAACAATAAATTTTCAGCAAATCATTTTTGAACGTCTACTTTTGAAGAAGAAAGTTAATAGCAAAACGAAATGTAAAAAGAATTTTTCTTGGGAAGTTATGAGCGAACGTTCTTTATTTGTCTATTGATCGCCCAGGGAATTGTGCAATTAGAAGCGTCCCAATGGGAGGTCAAAGGAGGTCACTGTGACCTCTTAAAATTTGCATTCTTCAAAATTTATTTGGAATTCGTCAAATTCTGGCACCGTACTGCATCGAAAATGTTTATGAAAAAAAAAAATAATAATGACGTTTTTTATCCGTCCCATTTCAACTTTCTGTAAAACTCAAAGTTTCATTTGGTTAATTGAGAGTTTTCCCCTCAAAAAGATGCAAATATGGGGCACCCCTTTGTCCAATGGAGATGGATATTCCTCTAAGAAACAAGGTTTTGTGAGAAGGTTACACTTCGAGCAGATGAAATGACAATATAAAGCAAGCGTTCAGGCAACAAAAATTAAAATTTTGTAAACAGAATATATTTTATAATTTTTGTCTCTAGCTACGTCAAATAGACCACATAGAGGACATCAACAAACTTGTCAAACTTGTTGCTGTAACACTTTAAGATAAAAGTTACCAGCTTGTATACTTTACTTAAGTTTTCAGCAAAAAAACAGAGAACCCAACTAGAATATTCCTTGATTCTTCATTAATTTAATTAATCTTAATAAACGCTAAATCTACAGCTCTATTAGCTGATTATAGATCTAGGTTCTGAAAAAGGCTATTTGCTTTAGAATATAAGGGTTATAATGTGCTAAATGAAATACAGCGGAGTCTCCATACCTCGAAGTCCCAAGGGACAGGTTAAAAAGCTTTTAGTTATTGACAGAAAGCTCTTACTGCTTTCTCAGGAGTTTGGGGTGAAATTAAAACTTCGAGATAAAGGAATATTCAAATCGCAAGGCTTCGAGTTATCGAGATTTGACTATAGATTGTCTAACAAGCGCGTTAACGTAAATCTTGTGAATAAAGATTCACTCAAAAACCTACGTAAATTCCACGGAGATCGGAAAGAAATATTTAGAACAGCGCAAAATGATTCCCAAACAAGTCATGAAAAGTGTTAGTTTGAATTAAATCAAGCCAGAATCATTACTAAAATGTCCAAAATGAATCTCGGTGGTCTTTCATAATAAAAAAAAACACAAAGTTTTATACGTAATGAAGAGAAAAATAAGATCAAAATAGTGCTACAAAACTCATCAAAGAAGAAAAACAAACCCACTGCATCAGTACTGAACAAGAGAAATAAAAGCAAAACTGCTTCGGACTGTATTTTGCGGCATCAAAACTGCTCGAGTGAAGCCAATTCACTCTACCTTTTACACTCCAACCCCGTCATTTGCGGAGAATCCCAACTTTCTAACAACTTTTGATTCCCCATTTCAATGCCTATACTTTCTAGGTGGCTAAAACTTAAGTCACTACAAAACAAGAAATAATAACTCTAAAATTAAAGGTTTAAAAGTGAATTATATTAAAATATACAAAATGAACTGTGGTGGTCTTTTATAATGCAAAACTAAGTTACACATAATGCAAAGAAAAGAAAAATCCAAGTAGTGCTACAAAACTTATTGAAGTAGAAAAACAAACCCACTGCATCAGTTTTGAATAAGAGAAAGAAAAGCAAAACTGTTTCGGACTGTATTTGCGGCATCAAAACAGCTCAAGTGAAGCCAATTCACTCCACCTTTTTCACTCCAACCCCATCATTTGAGGAGAATCCCAACTTTCTAACAACTTTTGATTTACCATTTCAATGCCTGCTCTTTCCAGGTGCGGCGGATTATCGCTCTCTGAGTGACCTCCTGCCCTCATCCGGAGGACCTTGGAGGAGGCGGATGAGGGATGGAGGGAGGCTCTACATGCTCTACGTTGAAAAAATATAAACAGTGCATTGAATCCGCCTTTTTACTTCTTTTTTTTTTGGGCCGGGAGGAGGGTAGGATTTAAGTTGTGTTTCTTTTTCGTGTATAATTTCAAACGAAAGCCTTCACATATTTTTATAAAGGAGTTGCTACATCCTTTCGACGAGTGTGGTATTAAAGAATAATTTTTATGCAATGCACCGCCAGCTCGTTCATGGACAACTATGACAACCCCGTTACCATGGACTGCAGTTTCGTGCTTATAATGCACTCATCAGCATGGTATAGGAATTAAACTGACTGGAGGCAAAAATCCTCTTATAGAGCAAAGAGAGGAAATACAAACTGGTAGCTAATGTGAAAAACATAATAAACGAAAAAAAGCTGCCCTCGAAAAGAAAAAAATTGTCAAGTAATTTTCTCTAATGCTAAATTTCAGTTATACTTTCTTTACAATTTCAAATGCAGCATTTGTTTAAAGCTTTTTCTTAATATTAGAGCAAAAGAACTCTTTAGCAAAAATATACGAATGCATCCTTGCGCACATGTATGCATATATGCGCGTATGTAATTACACATTCCTCAACGTTGAATATCCACTGTAACAAAAATTTCGAAACGTCAAACATTATTTCCCGGTAACATTCCTGGATTTTACGAGTCTCCGCCATTTTCCTGTGAAAATCAAGCATCTTTGCGAAAGAGCTTCCTGAATTGCTCCACGTTATCCATTTTATTGTGCATCACATTTAATTCAGAGAGCAATTTCTTGCTGTCTGAATTAATGAATGCTAACTTCCAAATGTTGTAGAAAACTAGTTAAGCTACCAGTTTCGAAATGTGGTCAGCGTTTTTATTAAATGTTTCGCTTTCAACTCTATTACGTCCCGTCTAAGTTGGCTGCGTCCCCAATGAAGGCGTAATGTAACCTCAGGACATGGTATCGCTGAAATTGTAGGCAAATGAGCCGATAGATAATTGCTTATAATTATGCAACAGACTTAGGCCTGATTTGTTAAAATGCTTTAGCAGCTTTCTTGGTAAAACAGGATGGGGCCAAACCTTTACGAATGACATGTCTAAATTTCGTTGTAAGGTTTCTGCGTTTTCTTAAAAGCGTAAGTAGCTTCTATTGTAAAAGTTTTAGAACTTTCCAGGGAGGTTTCAGGTTAATTTTAATAAGCTTACGGATTTTTAGCTTGAAACTATCCTGTTTTAGGTCAGATATGTTACTGGCAGAGTTTTTAGCACATTAGCTGCCCATTATTTTCCAGGAACATCTTTGATTTTTATGGTGTATAAACTAATATAGAAAGTAACAGAGACTCTTAGAACGGAGCTTCACACTAAGCACAGTTCAAAAATCTGATGCACTTATACTGCATTAAGAAATAGGTAGATATTGTAAATAGAAAAAAAATGACTATCATATTAAGAGTTTAAAAAATAATAGGAGGAGAACATGAAAACAAAAACTAGAAATTCGATAAAAACCTTAAAGCTAGCAAGTATAAAGTCCAATGAAAAATTAGTGGATTCAAATAATTTAGTGAAAAATCTTTCTTACTCAAAAGTAATGCTATAAAATAGAAGTAAACATTAAATATGAAGCAAAAATCAAATGGTAAAATCTTAGCTTCAGAATTAAACATTTCAAGGTATAAATAAAAACTTTAAAGAAAAGAAAGAAAGAAAAAAGAGTAAAAGCTTAGCAACTAAATAATAAATCTAGACTAAGAGAAAACGAATCCTAATGTTTAGGCGAAAAATCTGAAAATTGGGAACAAAATGACCGAGAGAGAAATTATAATAACCAAAGGAAAATCCAAAAGCATTTTAAGAATCTCAATGCAGTGCTTAAAAAAATTCCTAAAACTGAGAGATGCCTGAGGGGGAGAAATTTCTAGGATTAAACAAGCAAATCAATCAAAAATGATCCTAAAGGATAAAAAATATTGCTCTTTAAATTAAATGTGATCCACATTAAAATGGAGATTGTGACATTGAATGTAATCTTTTTCCGAAAAAACTGGGTTAACTCCTGATGAAACTCTGCAGGAAGTCAACCCCTTGTGGAGCAAAATCCTACAAGAAAAATTTGATGCTGTGAGGCATCATCAAGGCAAAACACGGGGCAATAGTCATAATCTGCCTCTTCTCTCAACGAATTATTTTGAGAGTGGAATAAATATTCTGCGTGATTAGATAATGTACTTATCCATTTATACTGCAATCAAACAATCTTTAAGGCCAACTTTCTATTTTGAGGATTGTGAAGACTTTCACCAATCCAGACGGCAACATGAGAAATATCCAAAATCTCTCAGCAAATTAATGAACATAAGTTTGTATAAAGAGGTTGAGGCAATCCTATTTTGAGGATTGTGAAGACTTTCACCAATCTAGACGGCAACATGAGAAATATCCGAAATCTCTCAACAAATTAATGAACAGAAGTTTGTGCAAAGAGGTTGAGGCAATCCGCCAGGACGGCTCGATAAATCACGGAAAGCGAAACACAAATCAGCGTGCTGTCACTTTCTAGTCACGTGACCTTCCTCCAGGGCAGAGGATGATCTCATCGAGTTGAATCGAACCAGACTGTTATCTCTTTAAAACAAGAACCGAGCACCGAAGAGGTCGGCATTACTTTCACCTGTGAGTTTGCTTAGAGACTTATAAGGCAACACCTTCGTAATCGCAGGTTACTGTGACGTCATGCTGTGACGAAACACGGTCGACCCCGTTGCGTCGGGAGTGACAAGACGCCAACAAGTGGGTGGACCCTACAGTATTACTTTAAATTGTAACTCTCATGTACAAGACTGTTATTTTAGGCGTGACGGGAGGATCGAAAGAAAGTAACGACTTTTGCTTTTTCTTTCCTTTTTCGTTTTAAGTTAATACATTGCTTTCAGTGAGACATAAGATTGTCAAATTTGATGTTTGGCATACAACTGGTACAAAGGCTTAATTTCTCTCTCTTTCTCTAAGTTGATAGGTCAGCATAGAAAGCAAACAAAGTTCCTTGTTATTCTTAATTTTGGATACATTTTTATAGGGTGATATTGCCTCCTGGAGGGAGATTAAGGATTCAATGGCGCCATGAAAAGTTAAAGGCTGGCAAGAAAGCAAGATTCAACCATGAAAAAATATTCAATACTGTTATTTGCGACAGCAGTGCATCAAAAAAGCTTTTAGTTTTATGAAAAGAATATGTTTTACTCAGCTTTATCAACAAAGTTTAGGACAATTCTAGTTCATGATAAACATTAAAAAATGACTGACATGCAGTTTTACTTCACCAAAGGTGAAAATGAATCTTAGAGCTGCATTATTATTTATGTGCATAATTTCCGAAACATTTCGGTAAGCAAATGGAATCAAATGAATTTCTTACTTATCTAAAGTCTCTTATATATTCCAATTTTACAATTTTAACACAATCGTAGAATCTCGTGCTACAGTTAAGTTCAGGCGGCATTTGAGAATCAGTGATTCAATCGATTCATAGTTATAAAAAAAAAAGAAAAAAAACGAAAGAAAGAAAAAAGAAAGATTCGGTGCTCGTAGAAATAATTCCCAAGATTACACTGTTAATAATTTTATTCATGTATCTTAATTCATATTTTATTATCAAATATTTATCTATTTATTTATTTAATTTTATTGTTTTTAAATAGTGTGGTTATGTTATATTTAGTGGGACCTAAAAACATGTAATGACGTAGAAATTAATAAGGTTTCGTTCTTTCTTTGTAGACATTTACTTTAAAAAAAACATCGAGTTTCGTTAAAAGATCATGTCAATACCTCAATGAGATACAAATTAATTACTTCTAAATCCATGCTAGAAGGTTGTTTGTGCATTCTAAACACTGATAAAGTCAATCAGAAGGGTAAAATGAAAAAAAAATTAAAAACAATAATAATAAGTTAATCGATTGTTCATTTACCTAGTCTGGAAAACAGGTCTCAGCCAGTCTTGCTGGACATCACTGCCTTGCAAAACAACAATACCACGCCTCACGTTCTCCCACCCACTTAGTTCACTTCAAATCCGTGAAGGATAGCCAGTCGGTCCGGAGACAAAATGTCGGTCTTCCTACGCTGGACCTTCCCTTTGCCCAAGTGTGGGCGCTGTTGGGACAGATATGAATTTGTATGCCTGCCTTGTAGATGAAGCAGTTCCTGATAGAAGACAACCAGTGGGTAGAAGATTCCATCATAATGTTCTGGCCATTAACTCAAGATCGTGACATCTTCAGCACCCCTTGGATCTTCTCTTGTAAACTTTGATTAAGCTTTGGACACGAGATTTCAATTATGATTGCAATCTTCATTATTTTATATCCCGTTCTGATCTCTTTTAGGTTCATTATTTTATGTAGCGGCCACTTAGTGCTGTGCAAGAATTATAATTTTTATTAGTTTATATCTTCAGTGCGTTGCTTGTGGAAATTTTCTTTCTTTTCCTGCTCAAGGATTGTGATGCAGTTGAAGAATCATTTTTGTTTTTAATCAGAAAATCAATCGGTGTTTGCAGTAAGAGTATTATAACTATTTTTAAATATAAATCTTGCAGATATTATCAAATCCCCATGTTTTTAGAAACAAGCACTTGTACATTAATAAATGCAGTAATAAATTTGTGATTACTTAATATTTAGCGGAGTCTGTCTCTTTTTCTTTAAAAGACTAAAACTCCTTATGTTGCGATTCTTTGAAAGTTTTCCTTAGAAATGTATGCGAACTTAAAAATGTTAAAAGGAAAATAACACTTGTAGCATTACGAGATAAAAATATTTGACTTCTTCAAAGTTTCCCCAAAATAATTATTTGTTAAGTCTGTTCTGTAAATAATAGAAAATAATTTCACCGGCATTTTCTTCTATCAAGTAAAATCAATATGCGGAGCTTTGAAGCTATAAAAAATGATTCATTCAATTGTTTCTCTGTTTCTATTTAAGAAACTACTTGAAATACATTTTTAATATATTTCAAATCGTAAGAGAAAGTTCAGTTTTAAGACTTCAGTATAAACTCGTGCAGTATTACTTTTGCAGAGCTGGTATCCAAAAGTAACAACAGAAGTTAGATTTGAAGATTACAACAGGTTAGTGAAATAAATCTCGAACTCGGATTTGGCAATCAGTAACAGACAGGGAGTAATAGTTTAAATGAGATAATAAGTGGGATAACTACCATTATTGTTTTTTTCATGTTGTTATACTATTCACGATACTGAATTTTCCTGCTACGGAATCCGCTGCGTATACACAACGTCTGAAAGCTGTGTAGATGAATTTATGTAGACGACTTGGTGGAGGCAGAAAGTTTTAAGAGGGCAATGAGACAACTTTAGCGTTCAGAAGATTAAAAATGTAAGTTAATTTTAAAGAATACAGGCAAATGCTGTATCAGTGGCTTTTTAAGTACTTCAGGACTAGTTGCAAAAAAAAAAAAAAAACCTCCAACTTAGATGCGACCAATAGAAACAATCAGAGAGATTTAATTTGAAAGAAATAACAAGTAAGACGATTTCGCACTATACAAACAATATTTGCAAATCTCTGTAGATCAATCTATGCAAAAAAAAAAAAAAAAGAAAAAATAGATTTAGCAACTAATCTAAGACAACATGACAGCCAGAGGTGTTGGAATGTAAAATCAGAAAAGGTGGAATACTCCCTGCAAACTTTAATAGTTTTCTACCTACTTCACGACAAGGTAGCGAAAAAAACCTTCTCAAACTTGGGTTCGGTGAACAAGAACAAACAGAAGGATTTAATTCAAAATAAATAGCACAAGAAGGGCAATTTCTTTTATTATTTTGCTCATCTTGTAGTACTACTATATATGGTACTGAATTTTGCCAGAAGCAAATCTTGCAATGTTTACACTTCGTCTGAAAGCTGTGTTCTGCAGAAGAAACAGCAAACCTAAGAAGACAACAAGACGACATTGGAATTTCAGCTGCTCGCTAATTATTTATTGCGCAAATTCTTGTGGTAGGAATTTCCCCCAGACTCGAACTCTGCAACTGTGGTCGAATGAGTGGACTGAGCTGCGTTAAAACAACAAGTGGGGTGTGGCGGGGGAACTCAAGGTCGACCGCTTCGTCAAACCTAAGAAGAAAAAAAACCCTTTTCTAAAATCGTGTCTTGTTTCCGAGATCGATGATATCTGGAGGGAGGGTGGAAGATCGATCCGCAAGGACGGTCACGACCCCTTTGAGCACCCTTTTTTACAGTATTATTATTTTTTTTTTCATTCGCGGGAGGGATGAGGTGGTTGGTGGCTTTCGCCGAGTAGGCGCCAGACAAGATTTCATTTTTTTGCTTTTCTTTCCTTCCGCGATAGGAGGTAGGATGGTGGTTATGTTCTGAGGGCATTAACCAATATGCGCTTGCAGAGATTTATCATCGATAAACCATTCATTCTGACACATTTAATAACTAGATTTCATACCCAGAAATCATACATTCGAGAAAATGCCAACAATGATTAACAAAGATTATGGCTGACCAAAGGGTTCTTTGCTATGCCTCCTTCTTTTGTGTACGGTACTCTGAACCCACTGAAATATGGCAAACAGCTTTTCAATCAGTTTCGATAGGGATAGATAATTAAAGTTATTCCAACTATGTAGGCTCAAAGATTGTATATCTTTTACACGGAAACGGAGGAAGATAACAACATTTACTAAGTCTTTGCAAATTGTAGTACAAACTTTTTTAAAACGTTCGGTAAGCCGGTTAAATATGAATAACTCTAGGATGAAACACATGTGAAACTTTTCAAAGAACATTCAAAGAATTAACCTTGAGAACAGATAAGAAGTTTATATGAAAAAATAGAGTTATCAATGTATATTGTACCATAATATCTAGTTACGCTCGTAAACAGTCAATTGGCAAAACGAGAAAATCTCGAAATTTCTCGTGACTGTTCCACAATGTGTTGAATTTCAATTAAAAGGTAAAGGAGCAGAAGTTAATTGAAAAATAATTAAGTTTATTTTGTAAAGTAGAAAATTAAACCCTTGATGAGAAAACACTAACAACTTTACTATTTGAATTTCTGAAGTCAGTAGCAATAGAATTGTATCAAATGACCACTATATCAAAAGTCTTTTATTAAAACAAATTTCAGAATCATCTGATCAAAAGAAACCCAAGAGTCTACTTATAATTTTCCAAATAAAATATCCGAACACATATACAAAAAAATACAAATAAATAAAGAAAAGAATGAAAAAGAAAACCGAAAAGAAAAGAAAACGTGTTGTTTTTAGCAAATAACAGCTACTAGTGTCCATAAATGAAAAACAAAGATATTTATGTACCTACTAAAATCGAATTGAACAAGAAATTGTAATTGCGAATACTAGTATATCGTTACCTTCACAAGCATTACCATTTTTTTTTTCAAGGTTTAATTAATAAAAAATGTCATTAAAAATGACATTTTTTAAAATCAATATCGCACCAATATTAATTAAACCTCGACAAAAATGTTGACTCTTGCAAAGGTAACCATATTCACAGATTCACTACCATCTCTTGTTCAATTATCTAAACTGTCAACGAAGCTATTACATTTTATCACCAAGGAAAACGGAGCTCAGAGTGAAATATTGCGAAACGATACTGAAATAAAATAACGTGGAATACCTTTAATCTTCAACAAAGATTGTTGACCTCTTGGTGGCCAGTAAAAATATACTTGGTCTTCTCTATAGAGTTCACTCGGTGGGCGTTGTCCTACCACCAAGAGAGCTAAGATATTATTTTTTTAATATGTTACAACATTAAAGAAGCATTTCCGCCACTAATTACCATGTTTTGAAGACACCTACATCAGTTGCAACATGTTTTTAAAATTCTAGTGCTGTGTGGTCTGAAGGAAATAACCTATTTCATTTGACGTAATAGTTTTAATCTTAAAGTAAAGTAACTAAAAATTAATTAATGTTTTCGTCATTAACCAGCACTCATTTGATATATTGTATCCTAAACTTGGAATAACGACAATAACTGATACAATGAAATTACAGATGCGGCTCTTCTTATGTACAAGTTACTGAGACTAATTAATTCTTTATTTCATTCTCTCATTGTCTTGTGCAGATTGATTCGTTCTGCAATCTGAAATGAAGCTTAGTTTGAATCTGTTCCTCTGACCGTGAATTGAAGTGAAGAGAAAAATAAGATGAGGTTATTGCCATCGGAAAGGTTAAAAAAATGCTTGAAATCGTAATTGTTTTCACTCTGCATTTGTATTTTAATTTAATTTTGCATAGCGCATTCCTTAAATCAAAAGAAAATTGACGCCGAGCAAATTGTGGAATGTAATTTTCTCTTCCGAAACTGAGATGAGAAAATATTCAAAACAATGGCGATTCAGGAAGGCCACGATTTTCGTCGGCATTTGCTTTGAGCAGGAAGAAAGCCGTTCTAATTTATTCAGGAATGAAAAATTTTAGTGCATTTTTTCAACCCAAAACTCAAAAATTATTCCAAGAAGAAAAGCAGCGATATAGTTCAGACTATGAAATTTAAAAACCACTTGAGCTTTAGTGTTGAGCAGGACTCAAAATTAAGATGTAAAAGTTAGGTGTCACTGGCACCTAGGTTTGTTTCGTTTCAGTCGCCAAATTGTTTTGCTTTGGGCAGCTTTAAAATAGCTCAAATAGTTTAGGCAAAGTTTTCAACTTTCGACTTTATGATAATCACGTTATTGTTTTTTTTTTTTTCGAGTTCACGAAAAATGCTCATGAAATCAAGCTTTTCCGCCCGCACTGCAAAATTATTTCGAAGTAAGACAATTATTAAAAATTACTTACTACGGAAAATAAATAAATAAATAGATAACTTAAGAAAGAGGGAGGTAAGGAGCTTTTGAGAAGTTAGTGAATGACCTGACCAAATTGTACTCATACACGCAGATGTGTGGTATTGAAAAGAAATTTCATACAATGTCCATCAGAACTTTGTGATCACTTCTAGTTGAAAGTTATTTTGCTAAAATATGCCTCGTTTGGACAAGATTGGATGTGATTAAGAAATGCAAAGTTGCATTTGTTTCCCAGTCGATTTATTATTCTAGTCAGAAATGTTTGAACAATTACTGACATCATCTATACTTAGCCTAAAAAATTAGTCTTGAATAAAAATAAAAGAATCGCCGTATGAATACGGATGTAGTATTTCATATGAGAAGTCAAAAAAAAAAAAAAAAGTAAATAAAACAATAATAATAGTAGTATACTTCTAATTCATTTGTTACTATTGAAATTATAATGTCTCAATATCATGAGAGAAAAAATACAGTTTATGAATTATGAATTAGATTTTTGAGCTTCGGGGTTACGTAGATGACATATTCTAAAAAGGGTTTAAAGAAATCCGTAGAATGAGAAGCCATATCGGCAATTTCTTTTAATCGGGCAATATAACGGTTTTCCCTACATTGCATAAATTGAATGTTGTTTTTACAGTATAATACAGCTAATTTTACAGCAAATTTACAGTAATAAACTGCAAAACTACTAATTTTACAGTAGTAAAATGTAAAATTTCTAGTTTACAGTAATAAGCTGTAAAATTGTTAGTTTACAGTTTATTACTGTCCATTTTACAGTTTTAAACTGTAACCTCTGCTGCCAGTATTACACAGTTGTTTTTACAGTACAATACAACTAAATTTTACGGCAATAAACTGTAAAACTTCTAACTTTACAGTAAGAAACTGTAAAGTTGCTAATTTTGCTGTTTATGGCTGCGTTTTTACAGTTTTAAACTGAAACCTCTGTTTTCAGTATTACAGTGAACTCTCATTTATACGCCGCCTC